>JAPTHN010000045.1:946157-1157375 GCA_026936325.1 Platynereis dumerilii | reverse complement strand
AAAGCCATAAAAAGAATAACCCCCCAACCCTTTGGCAGATCCAGGGGGGGGGGAGAAAATGTGAATGATGAATGTTTATTTCTTTATATTGGCCATTACACATTGATTAGAACAACTCAATGTGCTGTGCATTTATGCTGCACTAATAAATATTTAAATAATTTGTAATTACATGCCAAAAAATACCTGCCCCCACCCTGACTGGTCTTTGCAGTATTTGTATTTGGTTAAAAGTAATACATCCCAATGCCGAATATACTGCTATCCCCCCCCCCCCAAAAAAAAAATCCTGGATCCATCCTAACAAATCTACCATACCACAGCTTTGGAAATGAGGGCTATACAAGATTCAATGTTGACATCACTCAAAAATAAACTCTATGCAACCTTTATTTAAAAAATCATGTTATTATAGGTCTTTCATTTATGCAAGAATGAACTAACTCTTCTGAAGAGTGACTTTATTCACGGCATTGGACTGGAGTAAATACATTTTGACTGGATATGAAGACTGTCCTTCATTTTCTGCAATAGTTGAAATATGAAGTGCAGTATTTATTTGCTTTTGCAATGAAGACCATCCTTCATTTCATCCTGATTTTGAGAGAATGAAGACCACTTTCATTTTGTAGAATTGTATAGAAATGAAGACTGGTGTTCATTCTCAACAGTTCTGTGATCTATACATGAGAATGAAGGACGTCCTTTTTGTTCCTTCAGAATGAAGACCAGTGTTTATATTTAGGTGCAAAAAGTCCATAAAGTACGTATTTCATTCTGGGGTGGAGAATGGGCTGCTATCTATCTATCTATTTATCTATCTATCTATCTATCTATCTATCTATCTATCCATCTATCTATATATCTATCTATCTATCTATCTATCTATCTATAAATCAATCTATCTATCTAAATATCTATCTTTCAATCTATTTACAGCAGCTTGAGTGATGAAATCCTGATGTTCCACCCACCTGCCAAAGGTGAGCTTCAAAGTGGTTTATTTTGCAGTAAAATTTCAACACCGTAGAAGATGAGGCTGACATTACAATTTCCAGATTGCTAAAACTCTCAGATCAGTTGCTCAAGTTTCACTCTTCAGATAACCTCAAATGTATACAGAGAAGAGAAATTACAAAAAGTACAGTACATGGCCATCTACAATTAAGGGGCTCATCAAATCTTGCCTCAATGGAGATCTTGGAAAGACAGATAGGTATACGTACACAAAATGCATCAGAAAATATTGTGGAGTATTATGACAGGTATAACATAGGTGTATACACAAAGCATCCCATTGAACTGAAGCATTTCTGAATCAATCTAATATAGCTGCTGTGCTATGTACACCTATGTTCATGATGTATCAGAATTGCAAGGAATGTCTATGCTATCAGATAACACTCCCATCTAACATCTGTCAGGTGCTCTTCAGACACCAGTGTTGCACCACCTCTGAGTACTGTACCACCTTAGAGTACCACCTACTAGTCCAACCAAGGGGTTCCTGCTGGGCTGCCTGGTGGTCTGTAGCAGGGAGGTTAAATGCTCCTTCAAAGGGCCAGAGCTCAGAGCTCTTCAAATCAACTGGCAGTGAGGCTTGGCAGAGTTTATCTCACTCCCAGGGAAGCCTCGGCTAGACCTGGGGGATTGTTAGGATCTAGTGGCAAAGGGGTGGTAATGCAGTGATCATTGGGAGTTTACAATCCCCTTGTTTACTATCTATGACATCAGCATAAGCATATGATAACACAGTACAAGTAAATCATACACTCATGCATGTCTTGTTATGTTGTCCATAGATGACATTGTGCATGCAATGCAGTACACAAGCAAATGTGGAGGAGTGAAGCGTATGAACGCTGCACACTACATAGATGATGCGGGCTGTGCCCGGTTAATCAATGTAATGAACCTTAGCCACAGAACTTTTAAAGCCATGGAATGAATAAATTTCATCTGCTATGATATTTTGTAATAATTGAGTACATGTCCATGTTGCATACAGGATTATCAGTGTACTTTTCCCAAGTGTCCCTGTCATCTATATCTACTTAATTAATTCATAAAAGTATCTCTGCATTTATCTTTGTGACTATTTCCTCATCTATTAAGTTTCTCATCCATCAATCATATTTCAATTGCATAACAAATAATACGACTTAGTGTACCCTGCATAAATTTGCATAAATTTGCATTTTCCTGATCAAAAGATAAATCCTCATTTATGTCAAAATCTGATTATCTGTCACAAAGACTGTAAGTGGATCAAAGCTCTTACTGTTGTAAAGACAGGTAAAGGTAGATATGGATGCTTCCCTCAAATGTAGGTGCTTGCCATCCACAAGGGCTGATTTAGTGAGAGGAGACAGAGAAAGAGGAATCCAATATGGTGTACATTACCACTTTTACTTCCCCAGTATATACACCTTGACACAAGGGACTGCTAAGTAAACACTCATGCTGAAGAATTAATTATCTGCAAGTTTTTCTTGAAGGTCTGGTCTACCAATGAGGGCTGGGATCAGTTACAATGCATTTCTGGCTGGAATGTTTACAGTAACTATTTAAATATTAATTTTTTTAGAACGTTGTAAAAGTTACTGTAAAGAAGAAACACGTTTGTGTAACTCACGCTGACACAAACAAAAACTTTCTCATGTGTTCCAAACTTATAGGCCTACAATTGATTTGTCTGTCTAGTAATGTCTAATTGTTACAGCTGATAGTACTTGCATATTGAAAATAAACCACATGCGCTATACTTTAGTCCTGATCTCCACAGAAACATGCATCTTCAGAAGGTGGGAAAGCTAAAAGTTGATTTTCTCTGTCTCGTACCTCGGGAGGACCTGCATTCAATTTCTGGTCAAGCACACTTTTTAAATAGATGTTTCACCCCATGCTTCTCATTTACTGATAATCTATGGTGAGGTTCTTGTCTGTCCTATCAAGTTTTATCCAGGCAAAAATACAGGTTGCAACCAGTCTCCTGCTCTCTAATCTGACTGCCTCCTTAGTATGCAATCTGCCAACATGTACATGTCCACTTTGCTACTTTGTAACTGTACTCTTGAGTCCATTGTTGACCAACACAATGTGCACACCTTGAACTAAAACTGTACGTGTCAGTTTGGGCTGCGAACCAGATGAGGACATTGTAGATGCAATAACTCGCCTCCGAGGTGTCACCCCCCTTTCCCACCCCTGCAACATTTGTAGGCTGACCTCACCCTGCCTTGATGATGTGGTGACCTGACCAGTTGGATGTCTTGACCGCTTCCTTGTTAAGGAAGTGATGAAAACAAGTTACTCAAAGGTCGAGTCTCTTGTTTGTCTGAGGTCCTTGATGCCAACAAGGACTTTGAAAAGCCAAAAAAGACAAACTGGGGACGAAATGGAGACAACTAATGGACTGACACGGAGCGACATTGTACTGGAGTAAGTTGTGATAGATAGACAGATAAACAGGTGTTCATATAGATAGATAGATAGATAGATAGATAGATAGATAGATAGATAGATAGATAGATTGATAGATAGATAGAAAGATAGCAGATAGATAGAAGGATAGACAAATTTATAAAACACCTATGGGACGGTTAAAAGTGCAACAGTATGGCTAAACGAATCAGATGAATTGTCATACAGATAAAGTACAGTAAGATTGACAACAATATAAAGATAGACTGTAGTCAAAAGTTATAACTAGACAGAAATACAGTCAGCCAGAGATCCATCAAGTATTTCACTGCTAATATAGTTGGTGCTAAACTACAATTACCAAAGTAATCAGTGCAAATCTTCCTTTGAGCTGTGAAGGCCACAAGCCTTTCAGAAAAACCATTGACTATAATGCATCTCCCTGCCATACACTTAATCAAAAGCAAAAACCACTTCCAACAAGAAAAAAAACACAACTAACCAGTTTTACTCAATACAATGCCATGCCACATAAATACAGCCAACCATGACATTTGATGGAATAACTCATCTGGCCTCGGCTCAGTGGCTCTTCACTCTGAATAACCGAGAACAATGATCGCCAGACATGATAGAAGATCATCCTCGCTCAGGAATAATAGACAACCTTGGAAAACAATTAAGGTAGCAGAACGCCCTTACACCTGTTAGTTACAACTACTAGTCATCAATACCAGCCTCGAAGTTATAGTTGGCTAATACATTTGTACCTCAGTTATAAGAATACATTGATTCATTCGAGGTCAGGTTTGCAAATTACAGGTCTCTAACAAAGCAGCTTATGTCTGCCTGTGAAGGATTATTAAAATGATCCATAACAATCAATCGATCAATGAATCAATTAGTCAGTCTATCTATCTATCTATCCATCTATCTATCTGTCTATCTATCTGTTTATCTATCTATTTATCTGTTTATCTATCTATCTATCTATCTATCTATCTATCTATCTATCTATCTATCTATCTATATCCTATCTATCCATCTATCCATATATCATATGTCCAGCTGTCTGTCTATATTCTGTCTTTGTTTTCTTTAGCATTGTTGCCAGTCATCATATAATAATAATCCGGGATATAACACAATCCTATTGCACTGTATAAGTTATGGCAAAACTGTCTTTCAGGTCGGGTTCCTTACTGATTCTCTATGATATCCAAACACTTTCTTTTACAAGTTTCATAGCACCGCATCTATTGAATGCCATATCATAGGTGTTTGATACAACAGTAAAAACATAGACCAAAACATACGTTTCTCCAGACAAAAATGTGTGTAAGAAGAAAATCCGAAGTAAGCTTATAGGTTTGCACTAGGAATGATCCATATGTACAAAAACACCAGAATAATTTGACACCAGAAAACAGATAGAAAAATATTGGCAAAGAAAAAAGCAGTTTTCCACAACATTATTTTGACACCAATCCTGCCTCGAGCAACGCACCTGTCAGATACAGTTATTGCTCCTCATGTTTGCAGACCTTCTTTTTTTAAATCAATTTGTCACTTTTTGTTACATTTTCCTGAAATATATATCTGCTCTCTTTTCTGGTCATCTACTGTTGATTTTCTGTGTTATGGTTGCCATACTTACATGTAACTGTTTTGAAATCTGGTCATAAAACTGTTTTGAAATCTGGTCATAAAACTGTTCAAGTTGTATTTTAATTCAGTAAATCTGTTTTAATTCAGTAAATCTGTTACTATTTCACTATTGTGTGAAGTTTAAATCATAATCCTTCAGTTTCATACCATGGCATTAATATTTTCAGTGTATAATGACTATTAATGAGGCAGTATGCAATGAACCAAACAGTACAATACAATAATGTGTACACAAATCATATAACTCCTATCCACCTTCAGCTATACTTTTACCCAAACTTTGAATGAGTGTCGATTTCAATGGAGAACAGCATGGTTTCGATACACTATTATAAATCAAAACAACCTAATACTACAAACTTTCAACCTGTTGCAGATGCCATGAAACCTTCTTGAAAACAATCAAATCTTTCCCAGTCTTTCTATAATTGTACTTAATTGCATTGGAGAAATCTTTCAACCCATCTCCTCACCCAGTTGTCTAATTTCCCACATTCCTCAGATATCTGCTACATACAGCCAGTCTGAGCCAGAGGATCAGAGCCACAGCAGTTCTGCTTTCAACCCCTATAAATCAGGCAGCAAAAGGGGTGTCAGGCTCACCCCTCTGATCACTCAACCCCTTAGCCTTGCCATTAAGACGGGTGAGCGCCCCAAGGAGAGGTAAAATAAAAATAAGAGGCACCAGAGAGGCAATAAATACAAAGAAATATAAACATCTAGGTGTTATGTGTATCTGTTGCTTGGGGCTGGAAGAACATCTCTTAGCTATTTTGTATTCAGCACGAGATAGTGTTACATGTTGGATAAAAAATGGAAAAAAAATGCAAGGCTCATGATAACATCTGTACCACACCGGAATCTGTATGGCTTTATGTTATCTACTTTTCTCTGTCATAACATAGAGTAGGTCGGGGCATGCAGCCCCCCTTAACTTCGAGGTGTGATTTGACCTACTTTTTATAGGCGATTATTTGAATGCTTATGCTGTCAGGAAGGGATCACTTGACTCTACTAATAACTAGAGAAACAAATCTACCAATTTAATAAAGGAGTTACAGCCATTTTTGAAAAAAAAATTAAATTGCCTTCTTACCCCACCCATCGGGCAAGAAGCCCCCTAATTATAATCCTATGGAAATTTTTTTGCGAGCGCATTCAGCCTAAAAGTTATTTCTTAGGGTTCTTCTATCCTTTTTAAGGCATTCTATTTGCTTTTTCTGAATTTCAGAATTTTTCTGTTCATACTTTTATTTTTTAATATTTTTTGCCCTGTTTCAATTTTGGGCCCAATTTTTTTCTATTTTAATTAGCTATTCTATCAAGTTTTAAGGTAAAGTACACATTACACTGCGTTCCAAATTATTATGCAACTATGCTTTTTTGCAATATCTCAAAAAGAAATAAGACTATTGGGATATCCTTTACACATAATGGCATGTGCGCCATAAAGCAAATATTCTGTGACTTTCATCCAATTCTGTCGTTTCAGTGAGGAGTTATGCTATATAATCAGGTTTTTGAGGTCAATGAGGTGTTCCCAATTATTATGCAATTCTTTGAAAAGCCTCCATTACCACCCACAATCAACAAAGTTGATTATGAATTGACCTTAGAATATACCTCATAACACTAAATAAAAAATAGAACCATCATTTCAAACGTGGATGCCTTCATGACCAAGAAATCAATATAATACAACTGCATTGCAAAACCATTGAAATTGGCTTTTTTCTCAATAAAGAAGCCTCCCATGCTCTTAAAAAATTTAATATTAATTAAATTCCAGCTTAGAATATATCTATAGCACACCACGGTCATACTGTGCGATGAAACACCAAATCCGGTATCTCTAAAAAATATGACACCAAATCAAAAACTCACACTTCTGTTTCCCATTGGAATAGCATTGGCAATAGGATGCATTCAATTCATTTCAAGATATTTGTCAAATACAGTGGCGCAACTTAATTGCCATTGGTTTACAGGAGAGTTCTAAACCTAAGGAAAGTGGAAAATGACTTAGGTAATGATTTTTCATTTTGTCTGGCTAACAGACGCTTTTTATTGCAATAAAACTGCAATTTCAATGCTATGTCAATGCAGGAGAAAAATGTGAATTTCTTGGCTATGAATGCTTCTATGTTTGAAACGATGGTTACACTTTTTCTTTTGTGTTAAGGGGTATATGTTGGTGGCATCTTTAGATTAGTTTGGGTCATTTTGAGTGGCCATGGGTGCTTTTCCAAGAATTTGCATAATAATTGGGAACACCCCAAAACAACATTATATGGCATAACTCCAAACTGAGTCAATGGAATTGAACAAAATTGGCAGGATATTAGCTCCATGGTACACTTATCATTATGTGAAAAGGACATTCAAATAGTGTTATTTCTTTTTGAGATAATGCAAAAAAGCATAGCTGCATAATAATTGGGAACGCAGTGTAACCTGAAGCAGCTTTGACCACCCATTGAAGGGGCCTCATGCCCCATATCATGTGGGGCCTCTCGCCCAAAACCCACATATTTTAATTTGACCTCTATATTTTGAACTAAAATGCAAGAAACAAGATCCAAATCATATTGATGTGATAGTCATAAAGTGAAGCAATGCAGATATCCGTTATACTTTAAAAAATTTCCAAAGTTATTTCTGACAACCCCTTTCAAAGAATTAGTCAAAGTTACAAAAACCATGCACATTTTTTTCTTTCTTTAATTTCTACTATGGTTTGGTGCTGTCTGCCCTGAAAATTTGTGACGTCACCTAAAACGTCTCTAGCTTCAATCCTATCAACAGATAAACGCACCTAAAATGTAAGTTTGGATTTTAGCCTGGGGGTCCTCTCACCTAACCCGGCTTCTTGCCCCGACCTACTCTACAGTCTCAATAACCTCCATAAAGTTATATTTTGTCTATTTTTCTTAGTCGTCCCACCGTTTGTCTGTCTGTAAATTTTTGTGACCCATTCAATTTTTAAAAGTGCCCAGTGCAGAGAAACAGGACATACAGACCAAATCAATCCAGTCAGATATATTATTTTTAAGCTTCAGACAATCATGTAGGTCATTCTGGAACTTGTTTGTCACTTCAGAACATGTTTGTGATATCTTAAATCATTCAGAACTTGTTTGTTAGATCTTCTCAAATATGAGAACTGCAAAACACCCTGTCTGCTTCACACCTCAAATAATTCCTAATGCCTACTTAGAAGTAGAAATTATATCTTTGAAGCACTTAAAATAATCCTTTGATGTTTAAGTGTAAGAGGAAATTGTTAATGTGTGGAAAATGGAATAGAAAACTTAATTTGAGTATAATTTGTTGTTACTCAACATATGAGATGTGTTTCTGTCTGACTATATGAGTTAGTCCATGAATATGTAAGGGAAAGAGTTTTATGTCCTTTGTTTTTTCATCCGCCTACCATGGCTTAAAATTAGGGTTGGGAATTTTAAGCCAGACCTCAGCAGCTACAATTCAAACACATACGCTGTTGTGTCACATGAACGAAAGGCCTATGATGGCACATGAAAACTTCCTGTTATCATGTCACAAGATGCCTCCGCCTTCTATCTTTCATAACATGGGGTGGTGTTTATAGTCTTATCCTCTTCAGAAACTTCAGAAACTTGAGTTGCATGCCTAATTGCCTATGATAGATCTGCACTCTAAAATCGGGTTCTAAAAGATACACCAATACAGAACACTTCTTTTGACAATATGATCATTTCTTTTGTAGCAGTTAGTCCAATACAAAAGTTTTTGATATACCAGGCAAAGGATATTGTCTGTCCTGATAAATCTATTGATTCTATTATTATACATGTTAATTAGAATGGGAGAAGGAGGCCGTAACAAGACAAAGGTTGACTGACACTGCTAGCGAACTAAATCACTGTGTTATATCAGACCAGTGACTCGCAAGATATGGAATCAAATTCAGGACTCAGCAACCGGTATAGTTGATGTATCCCCCTCACTTGAGTTGAAGCTATTTACAGTTATAAAACCCCAGCCCAGTCTGACAGTGGTGAGAGGCAATTTGCAGAGGATCTCAGATTACATCTGTCTGTGGGTGTTAGGCCAGATATCAGTCTCAAAATCAGAGCATGAATAAGTCTCTTCCTCTCCATAGATCTCCAGGCATCTTCTAAGATCTCTAGAGGCAGTTTGAGATCTTCTGAGATGCTCTGAAGCATTTTGAGATCTTCTGGAGATGGATGATGCAGATATACTGCCCTAATGAGACCCAAATGTTCTCCGCATCATCGGAGCAGGATCAACAGCATCAGGTTCAGGCTGCAGCCGTGTAGTTGCAAAGTTTCCCTCAACAATATAGATTTTATAGCTATATTATGTATGCCAAACTACAGTTTCACAGGAAAATCATGCAATTTGTCTCAAAATAACTAAGAAAATGAAGTGGCAAGAGTTTGCCTCAGAGGGCTGCACTATCTATTTTTCTATCTATCAATCTATCCATCTATCTATCTACAGCATCACCAGTTGAGTGATGAACTCCTGATGTGCCACCCACCTGCCAAAGGTGAGCTTCAAAGTGGTTAATTTTGCAGTAAAGTTCAACACTAAAGAAGACTGGGCTGAGATTACACTACCAAGATTGCTGAAAACTCTCAGATCAGCTGCTCAAGTTTCACTCTTCAGATAGCCTCAAATATATACAGAGAAGAGAAATCTACAAAAAGTACAGTACTTACAGATTGTCTGAACTGTATATATAATTCGAAGGTAAAATGTGGCACTTTCCTATTTCTTGCTAAGAAGCTGAGTCATATTCAAGCATTTAAATTTTTAAGCTATAACAGAGCATTTCACTTCAGCTAATATAAGGTAAAATGTTTCTCCAGTCGTTGCAAACCTGTTGTACGATGTCAGAGATACAACAAACAAGTTTTTTGACTGCAACCCAAACTGATAAGAAAACAGTAAGCGCCTGTCCTTCAAGTATGGACTAGACTGATACAGCATTAATTTTTAGTGGCCCCTAAATTTTTAGCTGGTGAATAGCCAATGAGCCCTTTCAGGTGCCTAAATTTAATGTCCTGTGGGCTCAGACTATATTGAGTTTCGGGCAGGATTTGAACTCACAATCTCAAGTGGCAGCAAAAGCAAGCAGCACTCTTAACCACTAGGCCAAAGAGAAAAACATCATAACATTAATTGGGATGTCATGTAAACCTTGTCATTCATAAAGCTTCATTGATAATGGAATCTGCATTTGTGTGAAGCATGTATTGGCATTTTGACACCTTTTTGATTGAGGCTAGATTAGCCTTGTCACAGTTGAAATGAATTGGCATATATTAAATTTATGTGGCCAGTATATTAACACATTCATGTCTGTACTGATGCAGTTAAAGACATTTTCATCAATATCCTAATCAGGGCAGTGCCAACAATTAAAGGGCTTATCAAATTTGAGATCTTTGATAGACATGCAGATAGACCAGTGTACATGCAAACAAAATGTATCAGAAAAAATTGCAGTGTGTTACTACAGCTATGAAACAGGTGCACAAAAATCCATTCAACTGAGGCATTTCTGAATCAATCTAATATAGCTGCCGTGCTATGTACACCTATGTTCATGATGTATCAGAATTGCGAGGAATGTCTATACTATCAGATAACACTCCCATCTAACATCTGTCAGGTGCTCTTCAGACACCAGTGTAGCACCACCTTCGAGTACTGTACCACCTTAGAGTACCACCTACTGGTCCAACCATGGGGTTCCTGCTGGGCTACCTGGTGGTCTGTAGCAGGGAGGTTAAATACTCCTTCAAAGGGCTGAGCTCAGAGCTCTTCACATCAACTGGTAGTGGGCTTGGCAGGAGTTTATCTCACTCCCAGGGAGGCTCAACTAGACCTGAGGGGATTGTTAGGATCTAGTGGCAAAGGGGTGGTAATGCAGTGATCATTGAGTGTTTACAAGCCCCTTGTTTACTATCTATGACATCAGCATAAGCATATGATAACACAGGGGCATGTAAATCATACACTCTTACATGTCTTGTAATATTGTCTATAAATGCCATTGTGCTCATGCCAGGTATACACTAGCTTACATGGAAGAGCTAAGCATTATGAATGCTACATACTGGAAATATATCATGTACAAACTAATTAAGCATTATAAGTACCAGGGCTTTGGAGTCGGGTGATTAGTGAACCGACTCCGACTCCCGACTCCTTTGACTTTCTGAAAAGCGACTCCGACTCCGACTCCTTTGGTCTCCTGAATTACGATTCCGACTCCTGACTCCCGACTCCGCTTATCGACATTTTTGCGTATTGATATTACATGATTAACAGAGAAGAAAAAGTCCTTTTACTAAGTTTTCATAGGATTTTGTACATGAATACTTGCTCAGGAAGTTTTATGTAAAATTTTGGTTTATATCACATTTTTGAAACTGTGTTTTTGTAAATTATATTAATTATTTTTAGGAGTCAGGAGTCACCACTTTAATTTTCGACTTCGACTCCGACTCCACCTGAAAATCAAAGTTCGACTCCGACTCCGACTCCACCCAAAAACCTCTGACTCCACGACTCCGACTCCAAAGCCCTGATAAGTACTACATAGATTTCGGCTTTAGAACCTAATTATGCCTTTGAAATAGGTTCAGTTGATCTGCAAGGATCCTTTGTAATAATTAATTATACTTTAAATGTGAAGATGTCCATGCATTGAACAATCTGCGCACAGGATTCACAGTGTACTTGTCCAAGTGTCCCTGTCATCTGTATCTACTTAATTAATTCATATATATATGTACAGTATCTCTGCATTTATCTGTATGTCTACTTCCTCATCTATTAAGTTTCTCACCCATCAATCATCTTTCAATTACATCACAAATAATACGACTTAGTGTACACTGCATAAATTTGCATAAATCAGCATTTTCAACATGATCTTCAGTATTTTGCAAGTGCACCCAACCAACAGCATTCAATCAGACACAACCTGCTTGTTTGGCCTGCTACATTACTTTTCCAAAAATCGATGGACATTGACTCCTGTTATCAAATATAATACAACAAAATGAGAAAGTCAGCCTCTTTTTTCAACAGATGGTTCATCTTAATCCAAACAAATCTACTGATGGATGACCCAGAAACAAATCAATTTGACTCAGCGGTCTTCATGTCAGCTTAATGACTGTAAAACAATGCTAAAACAATGCTAAAACAGTGCTTCAGACAGGAATTAACCTCAACTTAACGCAGATGCAAATGCAGTTTTGGAGGTGCATAGCTGTGTATTCAGGTATTTTGGTTCAATAAAGTATGCAACCTGCCAGGATTATCTCTAAAACATAATAAAACGTAGCTGAAATTCTTTGCACTAAAAATATCCATGGACACATTGGGGATAAAAATCAGGTCTATATTGTTGATAAAGCATGAACACAACCAGATTAAAACACAAAAACCAGATCAAAAGATAAATCCTTATTAACGTCAAAAGCTGATTACCTGTCATAAAAGAAAGTAAGTGGATCATATCTGACTTTAGTGCCTATAATAACATGCAAGCTCCTATAGCCGTAAAGATACAGGTAAGTAGACATGGATGCTACCCTCAAATGTGGTTCTTGCCACTCACAAGGGTTGATTTGGTGAGACGAGACAGAGAAAGAGGAATCCTCCATATGGTACATATTCACCACATGGGCGGGATCTTTGCTTGCTTGACACCTCATGAGAATATTTGCATGTTGTTCTTGAAGGTCTAGTCTACCAATGAGGGCCATGTCTGGCTGGGATGTTTACAGTAACTATATCAGAAATATTTGATTTAGAAAATGTAGAAATTACTGTGAAGAAGTAACAAGTTTCTGCAATGACTATGATACAAACAATAACCTTCTCAAGTTCTCATATCCTCCAAACGTATAAAATTGATCTGTTGGTTCACTTGCAATAGTTACTACATGTAAATGTACATTAAAAATAAACCAAATGTACTATACTTTAGTCCTAATCTCCACAGAAACATGCATCTTCAGAAGGTGTGAAACCGACATAAGAAGCTCCCTGTGAAATCAGACACTATCCAAACACAAGAACTGTGGAATCAGGACTACTATAAACATTACAGGGATAGGAGGAATACTTTGCCAAGAATCGAGGCACAGGGCGCCTGGAAGTGATAATGTGGTTTAGGTGTGGCAAACCCTCCACATGCAGCAGATCCATGGCCTGGCACAGGTCAGAGCAACAGAAAATTATGTTTTGATAATTGTATTAATTCCTTCAATTGCTCTTTTAACTTCTACAGATTATTCACACCAGGCTTTGTGTATGTTTGATTTTTATGTTCTCAGTTATAATTTTTTAAATTGTTAATTAGTGTCAAACTCTGCTTCATTGTCGAAAGTCCAGTTTTGACGCACCACACTAAATCTCTATCATATCTCTCTAGAGGCAATATCAAACTTCATCAGCACAAATGCATTGAGAGACTAATTGAATAAAAAATATTATTCTACCTAAAAATCATTTGGCTTCGAAAGTTCAAACATCCTTAAACTTTAGTGAATCCAGTTAAAATTAATTGGTCACTTTACAGGACAGCGTGAGAATGCAAAAGCAATAATTTGGATGCTCACTTGCGTCAAAACTATTTGGAGGGAATTCAGAAAAACACCAGCTGTAAAAAGACAGCTGTAATCTCTACACCTCAGCTGTTTACAGGGTAAAATGCAGGTAAGGAACTTTGAAGTTGCAATTGCAGAAGACCTCTGGGAATCACTGAACTTTGAAGTGGATACAGTAATAACGGCATATGTCGCTAAAAGCAGAGGGATATATCCAACTAACATTAGTTATACACGTACACAGAAAAAAAAAAGATGCTAAGTCCATATTTTTGAGTCATGACGTCACATTTGATCATGTAGTTTACAACAAATATATTGAAATGCTTCAGGTACAGCAGTCTGAAGCGAAATAACACCAGTGACCCAATACCTGTCTCAGTTACCCAAGAAGTTACAGACAAAGCCTCCATGCGTCAACATGACACATCATACAATGGAACAATAAACACAAGTCACGTGACCCACCTTCAATTGTTGCAATTCCTTCCAGAACAAACAGGAGCAGGGCAACTCGCAGGATCTGCAACAAAAAAGAAGATGGTTCATTGTCTCATCTTAAATTGAATGTATATCTGAATTTGTGAAAGCGTAAATGGTGAATCCCATTTTCTCAGAGATGTAGATGGATAATTGGGGCTTTAAATCCTATATTTATGCACAGCAGTTGGCTACTATAGGACATGAGGACACAGCAATGAGGCTGAGGATGATTGAAACTGATATCCATTGTATAAGTCCAGGTGACTTTGCCAGACCTTGAATCAAACCTTGGACTGAGCGATTTGATGCCACAAGTTCTACAAACTGACCCAATCACTCTCCCCGGCCCTTTACAAGGAAGGTAGGCATCAATAGAGGACCCCGGGGTTAGAAATTAAATCAAATTATGTAGTGCGTATGATTGAAATATCACAGCCAAACAAGATGGCTAGTCATAAGCTTGAGATGATGGTTTCAACAACAAGAATACGAATCAGGCTGGTTTATGATTTATACATATATGTAGTAGTTTACCACAAATAAAACAGTTACAAGGACTGACATGTTGATAAATGACGTAAACTGTCTGCACGTCTAAAGGTGAGGAAGTAATTCAGTGACTTTCGCCATCTATACATTTATGAAAAAAACTTTGCGACAGATTGAGTTACATGCGTCAATAATGTAAATATTTAGGAATGCACATGCACTGCGCACAGATTGCTCAGAAATGTTTGGTTTTGCATTATATTATTATTAGAAAGAGAGATCAATTGGAAACCTACTTTTAGCACAGCAGTCAGTGTTGACTGAGGACTTGTTTGGCCAGAAAAAGTTGTTTTCTGAGCCAGATTTGCTGTCTGACTGTGGTGATAACACTTGTCAGTGGTTGCTGAAAGGGGAGCTGTTTCTGAAGTTGTTGGTATCTCTTGAGCTGTTGATATTCCTCTAGCTGTTGATATTCCTCTAGCTGTTGATGCTCTTCTTGATATTTGATATTCAGAAGGAGCTTCAGAAAAGTGCCTTGATAGAGCTAAATTTGGTGGGCTTGTTATGTGAGTGACCTGGTTTGATCGGTCAAAGAGCTGGTTTGTTTGCTGGATTGTGGCATGATGTGGTTGGTCCGACATTTGAATTGGTTGGTTGAACGCCTGATTCAGTTGGTTTGTCGTCTGTTTCAGCACGTCATCAGCCCCCATTAGTCGGTCTGAAGAAAAATGGAGTTGTTTGGAAACCATATTTAGTTGGTGCATGACCTGATTAAGCTGGGCTGTGTCCAGGTTCGTTCGGTGCATGTCCTGATTTCGAAGCTCAATGGACTGATTCAGCTGGTCTGTGGGCTGACCTAGGTCAATGTGACCAACTTGTTTGAATCCTACATCCTGACCATGTTGGTGCATGCCATGATCTAGTCGGTGCATGCCATGATTTGGCTGTCTGTTCGATTGACTTGGTTGATCTACATGCTTAATGGGCAGTAAATGTCTTGATGGGTCAGTGCTTTGAGCTATGAATGAGTCTATTTCGGTTTGATGTGGTGAACAATTTGCTGCAATTCCATCTTGATTAACAGATAAATCCAATGCTAATAATGCGGATAAAGTCAGTCCATTACACGAAGAGCCTAACCCAAATTGGTGACTTACCGGAGCTATAGGTTGTAAGTGCTTTTGGTGGAGGCTGAATTGCCTCTTAAATAGTCTTATTGCCTGCATTTCCATGGTATTTGGGAGGCTATTAGGCTTATTTATATCTACACATAACTCTTGATGTTCTGACCAAACACTACACGGTCTGCATGCAAGTAAGTTGGCACATGAGGAGCAGAGGGAGTTCCCTTTGCTCATCCTACTATCCATCCTACAACCCAGAATGTCCTCTGTTGTATTATTGCACGTGTGTACATCCATGGTTTCTGAGTTGTAACAGTTTCTGTCTAATCCATTGACTATAAGCTCACCAGTAGCATCCAATTTACTGCTAATCCTCATGTCAGGTTGTCTTTGATCTTCATTATTTTCCTTTGATCTGCACATAGTATCATATCCTGCATGATATCCCACACAACAATCCACACATTCGGTGTATATTGATCTGACATTGCAGCATGGGCACTGTCGTTCAATTTTACTGGTATTGTAACAGCGTACATCAATGTTGCTGTATTGCAAACTCTGATCCGAAGGCTCCGAACGCACCATTGTGGAAAGTTCATAAAAGTCTATCAGTGCAAAATGCAGTTTGATCATTCAACGTGAACTCTCCAAATGCAATTGCTGTATAATCAATAAAGAGAATGATTTGTTAAGTTTCATGCAAGATCCATTGCTTTGGATTCAGGGAAAATTAAATAAGATGAACCTTAGAAGTATGCAAACAAGCATCAGGAAGTTCCTTAAATGACAGACACTTGACAGATGTTAAGCAAGGGTCTCATGAAAGTAGTTCCAACTATGTAGCAAGTTCCTCTGGTCCTCATTAAAGTAGTATCCCAATACAATATGTGGAATAATCCAGTCCATTGTCAAACCACTTCAGAACTTCACTGCCTTGTCACTGCACAGGAGTGTGCCTTGTCTTTGCATCACCAGAAACTCACGGTTGCTGAGCCACAGGCTTGACACCTCCAAGGTATTCCAAAAGTTTGAGGATGAATCTGTTTGCTGTCAATGAAATCAATGATGTAACAACCGCAGTGTACGCTTCACTGCTTGATCCATGCTTTTGTTCTGGTAAAGAGTCTGCAAACCCAAACTGTTGTTGCCAAAACTTTTTTTTTGCCAAAGCAAACTTCAACCCAGGAAGCAGTCCAAGCCTGTACTCCAAGTTGTTCCTTGTTGTTTGGCTCTGTTGTTTTGATCAACCCTGTTGTTGTTCACCCCTGTTGTTCACCCCTGTTGCTGCTGCAGCAGGAGCATCTCCAGCCTCCTCATCTCCTCACACCCGTGTGATGACTGCTCCAGCTGCAGGCCCCTGCACCTCCCCAGCCTCCTGCAGCCATCGCCGACCTGGCCCAACCAATAAACTGGGACTGAACACCTGATGGTTTCAGCTTCAGCAGCTTAAGCATCCTCATCAGTGGGTATTCGATGGCAGTTAGTGTGTGAAGTGCATTCGGTGAAGTGTGAAGAGCAGTGGGTTGTGTGATCTCACTGTGAACTGCACACCACATTAACTTAATGATTAAGAATATACAATGTAGCAGACAGGTAAACAGGTATTGATACTTTAGAAGTGATTAGGTACACTGTATAAGGACAAATACAGGCCTATAGATAGATGGCAACACAAAATACAAACAGTAAACAAACTTCATATTTACACGACAATTCAATTTTCTTGAGATCATCTGCCAGACAGGCATGCAGACAAACAGATTGATGGCAGAGAGAAAGAACAAAAGAAAGAAAGACAGATCTATATATAGAGAGATAGATGATAGATAGATAGATTGATAGATAGAACACTTCAATGCTGTCAACAAATTATATTTTTAAGTGATAAGTGATTTTGGTAAATCAATTTGTAGACATGTATGCTAACAGTGACTCGGTGAGTAACATAAATTTATAAATCGACAAAGCCTGACAGACATATATCGAAATCCATGGATGAACAGAGACACCGAATAGAATTATGCATAGATAGACAGATTAATGGCTGTAACAGACATTCATTAGTCTTTGTGTCGGTCAACATCTTTTAAAGCATCTTCAAGCATTCCACTAATTCTTTGTCATGTCTTAATACCACTTGACTAATGTCTGCTGATATTTTTACCTCATTTTCTAATTCCAATTTCTGCTGAGATATTTATCTCCAGAATTCTTCTGCTCTTCCCCATATGCTGTCTGATTTCATTGTTTCATTTATTACATAATTTGTAACATTCACTATGGTTCATTTTTAATTTGCCTATTTAAATATATATTCATTAATTATTACACAAATTTATTATAATAAAATTCTATTACACTGCACACATCATTTCTCATGATCAGCTGTTCTGCACAACCTGTGATAAATTGCCATGTTTCAATGTTGTATTGAGTGTTGGATATTGCTGTGGATCGCACATGTATTGTTTTAACATGTATTCCATGATGCATTCACAGTTTCCCTACACATGCGGGGCATCCTGCAATTTTTAGTTAGTTGAAGTTTAACTCAGGACATGTGAAGATGTTCTAAAATTGCTTACTAAATTTTGATGCTCATAAGGTTAGTACAATTTACTGGTTTTTTGTATAAAAAGTTCTTGTAAAATAATGTAAAATTGATGTGTATAAATATATGCTTATTTCTGTATATATAAAATATGGTGTATATGCTTAAAATCACATTAGCTTAAAAACACATGCAATGTGCATTGTGCATATAGTACTCAGACATTTGAGTTTGATGAACATAATAATTTAGTCAATGTTTGATGTATATGCGAGGTGTAGCTCCAACTTAGATAAATCATATGATGTTTCAGGTTGACTATGTATATGAGTATCTTGATAGACCTTGGATGCTACAGTGTACCCAGGAGTATGCCCAATCTTGTGAGTGTTTTTCATTTGTAGTGCTCAATTCATATTTTGTGTAGATTCATGTCACTGGTCAGTCATTATGATATTCAATTTATTTATTGGGTTATTTTATGTTGTTTTCAGTTTCACCTTGAAACCTTGATCTCGAAACCTTGATCTTCAAGTGTGCAATAAAAGTGCTGAAGTACAAGTAAACTTTTCGTTGTTCCTTCCCTGGGAGGTAGCATTCAAAAGTGAAAAAGATTACGTCATCAGTGAAAATTGGACCAGCGGAAGTCATCATGTCTGTAGAAGACAAGAAGGTCCGAGGACAAAAGAAAGCCCTGGTGACGAGGGCCATGAACAGTATTGACAGGTATGCTGTTGAAGATAATGAAGCTAAAGTTAAAGAAAATGTGGAGCGAGTAATGACAGCATTTGATGAATTTGAACAAGCCCACTTAAAATACCATGCTTTGCTTGAAGACGATGCTCTTGTTGAAGACAGTGATGGATACTTTGACAAAGCACTGAAGGAATATGTAGCAAAGATGAAATATGCAAAAGACTGGTTAAAAGACAGAAATGGTGGTGATGTTAATAGTGTGAAAGATGAAAAGCCATCTGACTATATTCAGGCTCAACAGCACTTCATGGCAATGATGAATATGCCAAAAGTTGATATCGAGAAGTTTGATGGCAATCCACTTACGTATCATTCTTTCATTGCCCTGTTCGATGAAGCTGTAGACAGTGTACCAACATCAAATAGAGCAAAATTGACCCGCCTTATCGAATGTACCAAGGGAGACGCTAAGAATGCCATTCGTTCTTGCATCCTTCAGAAAAGTGATGGCGCGTATCAGGATGCTAAGGATATTCTGGCCTGCAGGTTTGGCAGTGACCATCTGGTAACCGAGCGAATGGTTCAAAATCTACGAAGCGGTGGTCGTGTTACATCCCCAGAAGCTTTGCGACAGCTAGCCGATGAGCTGCGGACTTGTGAGAAAACGCTCTCACAGATGGGAACTCTGGCTGAAGTCGAGAGCCAAAAATGCATCACAGACATTGTTCTTCGTCTGGAATTAAAGCTGCAGGATCGGTGGGTGACACGGGCCACAAAAATGAAACGTACCACGAAGATGTATCCCAAATTTAAGGAGTTCGTTGAATTTGTGATCGTGGCCGCTGAAGATTCCAATGATCCCGTGTATGGTCATATCGGTAGCAGAGCTAAGCATGTGCCAAAGCAATCGACAAAGACGACAACTTCTTTTTCTGCCGGCGCAGTGGGGCCTTCAATCTCGAACACAACAAAGAGAGCTCCACGCAGATGTGTTTTATGTTCAGGTGATCATAGACTGTTATATTGCCAAGAGTTTAAACGCATGAGTGTTGTAGCCAGATTGAAAATTGTCGCAGATAAGAGTTTGTGCAATGTGTGTTTGTTGGATAATCACAGAACTGTTGACTGTAAGAAGCAGTACAAATGTACAATTTCTGACTGTGGTGAGAGACATTCCAAATTTTTGCATCTCAATCAGTCGAGTTGTAATGCAAGCAATGTAAATCTACTTGCGAACACAGGTGCAGAATCTTCAGATGAAATGGGTTTGGATGTATGTGACAGAGTTGTTAATGATCAGAAGGGAAATGTAAGTGAAAATTTTGAGGCAAATGTGTCAACTGCAGTGAATGTTCATTTACCTGTCGTCTCTGTTAGGATTAATGATACTGTCATTGTGAATGCTTTGTTGGATACTGGCTCTTCTAGCAGTTTTTGTTCAGCTGATTTAGCAAATCAGTTGAATCTCGATTGTGATAGTACTAAATATAGGCTTAGCACTTTGCATGGTTCCAATGAGCAGGTCACATCTATTGTTTCTTTTAGAGCTGCGTCTCTTGATGGCCACAGGTCGTTGAATATGTCTAATGTCTTTGTGGTAGAAAACATTCCCGTTCAGACTTACTCAGTAGATGTTGCAGCGTATCCACATTTAGAAGGTATGACTTTCACTCCTGGTCATGAGAAGGTTCAGTTGCTTATTGGTCAGGATTACTCCGAAGCTTTGATACCATTAGACGTTCGTCAAGGAGGTTTTGCAGATCCTTTCGCAGTGAGGACTTTGTTCGGGTGGTCCGTAAATGGTCCCCTTAGATGTGTCGACAATGTTGGTTCTGGAGCGGTTTCTCATTTTGTGAACGTTTCTCTGGAAGAAAGGGTCAATAATATGTGGAACATTGAGAATGAGTGTATTGTTGATGAAAATTCCTGGTCAAAAAATGACCATGAGGTTATTGGTTTGTGGGAGAGCTCAGTGACCAAGGTGGATGGTCACTATCAGCTTCCAATCCCTTGGAAGCCTGGAGCCTGCCTTCCGAACAATTTGTCCATGGCAAAGTCCCGGTTGAAGTCTTTGTGTCAAAATTTAGAGAGGAAAGGTCTTTACAGCAAGTATGATGATGAGATTAAGAAGTTATTGGTCGAAGGTTATGCGGAGCCTGTCCCTGATTCTGAATCAGCAAAAAATGAGGTGTGGTACTTGCCCAATCAGGTTGTTGTCTCTGATAGTAAGCCAGGCGAAATCAGAATAGTGTTTGATTGTGCGGCTAAATTCCTCGGAGAGTCCTTAAATGATAAATGTTATCAGGGTCCTGATCTTTGTAATAAGCTCTTGCATGTTCTTCTCAGGTTCAGACAGCACGAGATTGCCATCATGGCAGATGTTAAGGCAATGTATTATCAGGTGGTGATCCCTCCAAAGGACCGTGATGCGTTAAGGTTTCTGTGGTTTGATACATCTGGCCAAGTGTGTCATTTTCGTATGACAAGGCATTTCTTCGGCGGTGTGTGGTGTTCCGCTAGCTCCACTTTTGCTTTGCGTAGGGTATTGTGTGATGGTCCAGATGTTGATCCTCTTGTTGCAGATACAGTTCGTCAGTCTTTCTATGTGGATGATTGTCAAAGGTCAGTCTCAAGTGTGGAAGACGGACACACCGTCATTGCAGGTACAAGGTCGGTCTTACAGGAAGGAGGTTTCAAGCTCACAAAGTTCATTGCCAACAATGTTGAATTGATGTCTGCTGTCCCATTAGAAGATAGAGCTGCAGAAGCAGCTGATGTTGAGTTTGTCAAGGATAGTAAAGTTCTTGTTGTCAAGTGGAATGTTCGTGAAGACAAATTCCATTTCAATGTAAAGGTCAATGACTCTCGTGAAGTGACTAGAAGGTCTATCTTGAGTATAGTCTCATCAATGTACGACCCACTGGGGTTAGTTAGTCCCATTGTCTTAGTTGGTAGGCTGATATTTCAGGAGGCAACCAGGGCGAAGTTGGGATGGGATGACCCAGTACCATCTCATATAGAGAGACGATGGAGAAGTTGGATCCAGGATCTTAGTGATATTGATCAGTTAGGAATTCCCAGGTGTGTTGTTTCAGGTGATGTCTCAGATATGGTCCTGGAGATCCACAACTTCAGTGATGCCAGCATGAATGCGTATGGTTTCTGTAGCTATCTTAGGGCAATCGACAAGCAGGGTACTGTCCAAACTTGTCTACTTATGGCAAAGAGTAGAGTGGCCCCGTTGAAGAGTGTTACAATTCCAAGGCTAGAGTTGTTGGCTGCAGTCATGGCAGCTCAAGCTGATGCTTTGCTTAGGAGGGAACTTGATTTTAATATTGTCAGGTCTTATTTCTGGACTGATAGTGAAATAGTCCTCAAGTACATCCTCAATGAATCCCAGAGATTTCATGTGTTTGTCAGTAACAGGTTGTCTCAGATCCGGCAGCTTACAAAGCCTGATCAATGGGGTCATGTGTCTGGAAGTGCAATCCTGCTGATGTTGCTTCTAGGGGTACTAGTGTCAGTTCATTGAATGTAGATCAGTGGTGCAAAGGTCCAAAATTTCTTCGGTCTTATAAAAGTGAATGGGAAGTTGAGAGCTGTGATCCCGTGCTCCCTGTAGGTGATCCAGAGGTCAAAGTCATGTGCAACCTCATTGCAGCGGATGGTGCAGATCATCCTATTGATAGACTGTCTTCTCATTACTCAAGCTGGTATGGTCTCAAGCATGCTGTTGCATGGCTGTTAAGGTTGAAGGGTATTCTGAGGCACAAGATTCGTTCTGATCAGTCTAAGCTCTCTGTACAGGAGATTCAAGATGCAGAGTTAGTTATTGTGAAACGTGCACAGCTGCAGTCTTATGGTAAGGAGGTAGCTTCTCTATCCAGTGGTTCTCCAGTAAGTAGGTCAAGTCCTTTGATTTCATTGGATCCGGTGTTGGATCCCGAGGGCAGATTGATAGTAGGGGGTCGTTTGAAAAGTGCTGATGTTTCTGAGCAGAGCAAACATCCTACTATTATTCCGTTTGATCATTCAGTTTCCCGTTTGATTGTCCAGGAAGAGCACGACAAGGCTCATTTAGGTGTTGAGTGGGTCATAGCCAACGTCAGGAGACGCTACTGGATCACTAGGATCCGTAGACTTGCTAAAGGCATTGCTCACAAGTGTGTCAAATGTAAGCGTTTGTTTGCTGAACCTTTGTTCCAGAAGATGGGTGATCACATTCCTGAAAGATTGGAATCTGGTAAGCCGCCATTTACTTACACAGGGACGGATTGTTTTGGCCCATTTATGGTAAAATTAGGTCGAGCGCAGGTCAAACGATATGGTTGCATTTTTTCCTGTCTCAATACCAGAGCGGTACACATTGAGGTGTTATACTCCATGGACACAGACAGTCTCATAAATGGTTTCCGTAGGTTTGTTGGTAGACGCGGGTTTCCTGCTAAAGTCTGGACTGATCAAGGTACCAACTTTGTGGGTTCTAACACTGAGCTCAAAAATGCCCTGAGTGAGATTGATCCAGATCAGCTGCATAGCTATGGTGTCAAATTGAATGTTGAGTGGCATTTTAATGCCCCATGTGCTTCCCACAAAGGTGGTCTGTGGGAGCGGATGATCAGGATCATTAGAAAGGTGTTTGCTGGGTTGTCTGATATCAATTGTAAGATGTCTGATGAAACTTTGCAGACTTTGATGTGTGAAGTGGAAGCCATCATAAATGGTAGGCCCATCACAAAATCCAGGGAAGATGTCAATGACCTTACTGCTTTAACCCCCAATCACTTGCTTCTGTTGAGGGAGCAGCCAAACTTGTCTCCTGGTCAGTTTGCTAATGCTGATCTCTACAAACGCAGGTGGCGCTGTGTACAGCACTTGGCTCAAGAGTTTTGGCGAAGATGGCTCCTAGAGTATCTCCCTGAACTCCAAAGGAGACAAAAGTGGATGTCAGAGGTGAGAAGTGTTCAAATTGGTGACCTGGTGTTGATCAAAAGTGAGGTCACACCAAGAGGTGTTTGGCCAATGGGTCTTGTCACAGAGATCAAGCATAGCTCAGATTGTCTTGTTAGAACAGTAACTGTAAAAACAAGGTCCACTCATTTGGTCAGACCTGTCACTAAGATAGTTTTGCTTGAAGGTGTTGTTTAGTTTGTGTAATTTTACTTTGATCTCCTATTGTTTTGTTTTGGATCCCACATGGATCCAAGGTGGGGAGTGTAACATTCACTATGGTTCATTTTTAATTTGCCTATTTAAATATATATTCATTAATTATTACACAAATTTATTATAATAAAATTCTATTACACTGCACACATCATTTCTCATGATCAGCTGTTCTGCACAACCTGTGATAAATTGCCATGTTTCAATGTTGTATTGAGTGTTGGATATTGCTGTGGATTGCACATGTATTGTTTTAACATGTATTCCATGATGCATTCACAGTTTCCCTACACATGTGGGGCATCCTGCAATTTTTAGTTAGTTGAAGTTTAACTCAGGACATGTGAAGATGTTCTAAAATTGCTTACTAAATTTTGATGCTCATAAGGTTAGTACAATTTACTGGTTTTTTGTATAAAAAGTTCTTGTAAAATAATGTAAAATTGATGTGTATAAATATATGCTTATTTCTGTATATATAAAATATGGTGTATATGCTTAAAATCACATTAGCTTAAAAACACATGCAATGTGCATTGTGCATATAGTACTCTGACATTTGAGTTTGATGAACATAATAATTTAGTCAATGTTTGATGTATATGCGAGGTGTAGCTCCAACTTAGATAAATCATATGATGTTTCAGGTTGACTATGTATATGAGTATCTTGATAGACCTTGGATGCTACAGTGTACCCAGGAGTATGCCCAATCTTGTGAGTGTTTTTCATTTGTACTGCTCAATTCATATTTTGTGTAGATTCATGTCACTGGTCAGTCATTATGATATTCAATTTATTTATTGGGTTATTTTATGTTGTTTTCAGTTTCACCTTGAAACCTTGATCTCGAAACCTTGATCTTCAAGTGTGCAATAAAAGTGCTGAAGTACAAGTAAACTTTTCGTTGTTCCTTCCCTGGGAGGTAGCATTCAAAATAATTAATTTCTGAATCTGGGGATTTCTTTGTGTTAACTGAAGCAGAAACTCAGACAGGAGGCAAATTTGACAGGAGGCAAATTTAATGGATGGATTTGAAGCTGACATTTAATTGTGTGCTCACACTGATTCACAAATGTTAAGAGTTTTGTTGAATTGTCTTCTAATTCAGCAAACACCCAAGTGGTGGGATTGATGATGGATGATTTCTGTAATTTGTCAACATTAGAAATGATATGAAAACCACCAAACAAGGAGGTTACAAATCAGCTTTTACATGAGATTTGTTTTATCACTTGTCCATAATGTCACAGGTTATTCAGCTGATAGAGATATTCCTAAATACGATATGGAATAAATGACGACTATTGTTTAAATATAGGCCTAGAAGTTGGTCTTTATGTATGTGGGGACAGGGAAAAAAACAGTCTGTCTCCTCAAATAGTTTGGGGGTTAGAAGAAGATCAATTTTCATCATGCAAATGTGAGCATGTGGTGGAAAATCAAACTGATAAACTAGTAGTATACATAGGCATAATTATGCCTTAATCTTTTTCTTTTAAGCTGCAGTAATTCTATCTTCCCTCATGGCTGTTATAGCTCTTCTCAGGAGAAGTATAGTAGCAGGACTTCCTCTTTGACTTGGTGGTGTGTATTTTGCATTACACATATCCAATCCCATCCACCCTTCTATGATTTCAAAATGCTCCAAAATAACTGCATGGGGAGATATATACATGTGTCTGCAATACTGCCAATACATTGTTTTGTGGGTAAACTGGCCACCTCAAAATTAACACATGGGGAAAGTTAGTGCCAGGTATATTGGAGGGACATGATAAATGCTGCACCATCCATAATGCCCAAAGATAAAGCTTCCTCACATCTGCTTCTTATTGTGCTTGCTATCCTGAGATAGAGGGAGGCTTGGTAGGCAGTGGTAGCCAAGCCTCACATTTGGACCTCGTTTCTCATTTCACCTGTGAGGTTATCCTGTATGCCTGTACAGGCTTGTGTGAGGAGCTTTGCAGTGACTATATGGACCCTATGGTTAAGACAGGAAGTTCCAAATTTCCAGCATACCACCTGGAAGCTGTAGGAAAGTGGTAGAGGGAGTACAGAACCGAGTGCATGTTAAAGGAATGAGAAATTGTATTATTGACTTATGTCGGTTTTTACAATAAAAAACCACTTAAATATGGATTGGGACTCCATCTTTTGTGAAGTCTCATGCAAGAAAAATCGATGTATTTAAAAGCAAATGTAACAGTTGTAACTTTAGAGCTAGCTGATTTTGATGTAATGTGGCTCACAGTCACCGGCGTTTGGGCAGAAGAGTGTTTGTTAGGAATAAAGCATTATTCAAAACCACAGGATGTTGCCATCAGGAATCAAACCGGGATAGCAGCACACCTACTGACCCTTTGGCCAATTGAAGGCATGAAGATCAAATTAGACCCAAACAAGAGAAGGTAACACCCGCAACCAAACCGATACACCTCCTCCATGAAGTCATCAATCATATGTGTTGTGTGATAAACAGCAAACAATACCAAACATGATGTGTAACCGATAAATAATATTGCGAATGTGTGACTTTCCTGATCAACAGTTATTCAACACATGCATCAGCTGCATGGTGACAAATTATGGAACATTTGAAATCACCCATCATCAATCCCAACACTTCGATGTTCACTGAATTAGAAGACAATCAAACAAACCTTATAACATTTGTGAATCAGAGTGAGCACAATTAAATGGACAGCTTCATTTCAATCCATTAAATTTGCCTCCTGTCTGAGTTTCTGCTTCAGTTAACACAAAGAAATCCGCAGATTCAGAAATTAATTATGGAATAAATGAAACAATGAAATCAGACAGCATATGGAGACACAAAGAGGAGAGCTGAAGAATTCCGGAGATAAATATCTCAGCAGAAATTGGAATTAGAAAATGAGGTAAAAATATAAGCAGACATTAGTCAAGTGGCTTCAAGACATGATAAAGGAAATTGGAGATGAATTTGAAATGATTTTCAAGACGTTGACAACAAAGAAGATCAAGTCATTATAGAAACAAACGATATGGCGATGGCTTGATTCTTGACAGACAGATTGATAGGCAGATGGATTAATAGGCATACATTCATATTCAGTGACATAGCCTAAATGGTCAGGCATTCAAATTTAAAAAAATTGCCCAACTCCACTCAGGTTTTGGGCAAAAGGCAGTTTTGGGTTGGTGTTGAATGCTTAATTGACCAAGGAGCACTGCAATATGGCTGCATGTTGATTACAGGGAGTTGAGAAAGATTCAAGCTTGACCTGCCCAGGACAAACATTTTTTATGTTTCCGAAGTTCAAACGAGGGCTATAGACATTAAACCTAGTTTTATTTCACCTCTAGTTACTAGTGCAGGTGATACAATTTTTTAATGCAAATATTTGCTTTTCATCACAATGCATGACAAAACATAATTACAGACAAAAGCAACACCTGCATGGTGTGATAACAAATTGTTTTTATATGAAGGGCAATGTGTGTATTTCTTTGTGTATATTTTACATACTGGATGTGATGTGTGTGCGTATTTAAATGAATGGAGATTATGGTGGCCATTCACTGAAGGTGTGATAATAGGGCAATTTACACAAATGTCAAAGTTTCCTAAGAAGGACCGTATTCCCTATGGCTAAACAATAACATCCAAATCCTGATGACAGTCACCTGAACTTTATAAATTGAATAGAGTTGTGTGATATTATATTCAGAGTAGTGTAAGTTTGTTTTGGTAAGTATGATTATTATCAGCCTCAACTCCAACATTTAATGGATAGATTTCGATCCATTTTTCAATAAAGTTACATGTATCTTGCTGAATTGATTGAGTAGAAATTGATTGCGAATTTGTGTTTTTAACTGTTTCTTTTTACAACCAGAAATCCAATTAAATATAAATTTGGCTTTTATGAAGTGCCAGGAAATATTTATGCTTTCAAAAGCAAATGTAAAACTTCTTTAATCAATACATTTTTCTAAATGTTCAGCTCCTTTTCGTGCAATCTTTTTCTGACCTTTCTTTTTTAAACAAAACAGTGTCGTAACACATACATGTTTAAAACATAACACTTTGCACGAATAAATCTATTTTATAAATAAATAGATGAATAAAAACATGTCATATGTCAATCAATCATTAGGAAGGTCTTTGATGAAATTAAAAAGTTGACACATGAGTTTCTTTTTTAAGAAAATATTGACAGATGACTCCTCAAAAATATCTGTAAGAAAAATACAGAGTAGTTTCCAACAGTGATTAAACCTTTGACTTTTGACAACAGCTCCACCATTGACCCAATGAGCCAGTTGAGTGATTCAGATAAGTCTAGGAATAGCGAAAAGGGAAATTCTCCATCTTACTGAACCAAGGACCCAAAACAGGTAAGTCACAAAGCACATTGTTATGTGTGGTAAAGAGCAAACATGCGTGTTCCAATAAATATGGCGAACACGTGACTTTCCTAATCAGCAGTTATTCAACACATGCATCAGCTGCATGGTGACAAATTATGGAACATTTGAAATCACCCATCATCAATCCAAACACTTCGATGTTCACTGAATTAGAAGACAATCAAACAAACCTCATAACATTTGTGAATCAGAGTGAGCACACAATTAAACGGACAGCTTAAAATCCATCCATTAAAATTGCCTCCTGTCTGAGTTTCTGCTTCAGTTAACACAAAGAAATCCCCAGATTCGGAAATTAATTATGGAATAAATGAAACAATGAAATCAGAAAGCATATGGAAGAGAGCTGAAGAATTCCGGAGATAAATATCTCAGCAGAAATTGGAATTAGAAAATGAGGTAAAAATATAAGGAGACATTAGTCAAGCGACTTCAAGACATGACAAAGAAAATTGGAGATGAATTTGAAATGATTTTCAAGATTTTGACAACAAAGCAGATAAAGTCATTACAGAAATAAACGATGGCCATGGTTTGATTCTTGATAGAAGGAGATAGGCAGATGGATTAATAGGCATACATTCATAGTCAGTGACGTAAATGGTCAAATGATTCACAGGGAGTTGAGAAAGATTCAAGCTCGACCTGCCCAGGACAAACATTTTTTATGCTTCCGAAGTTCAAACGAGGTTATAGACATTAAACCTAGCTTTATTTCACCTTTTGTTGCTTGGTCAGGTGATGCTTTTTTTAATGCAAACATTTGCTTTTCATCACAATGTATGACAAAATATAATTACAGACAAATGCTATGCCTGTATGGTGTGATAACAAAGTTGTTTTTACATGAAGGGCACCACGTCTATATCTTTGTGTGCATGTTACACATTGGATGTGATGTGTTTACATGTTTTGACAGAATAGAGATTATGGTGGCCATTCACTGAAGGTGTGATAATAGGGCAATTTACACAAATGTCAAAGTTTCCGAAAAAGTAGGCCTACTGCATTCTCTATGATTTAACGGCCTTAATTCACTGAGTGGAAAAGGATTGATAAATTTGTGTTTTTACCTTTTCTTTTTATAACCAGAAATCCAATTAAAATATGAATTCCGTTTTTATGAGGTGCCAGAAAATATTGATGCTCTCAAAAGCAAATGTAAAACTTCTTTGATCAATATATTTTTCTAAATGTCTAGCTCTTTTTCATGCAATATTTTTTAAAACAGGACAGTGTTGTATTGCATACATGTTTAAAACATAACACTTTACAAGTATAAATCTATTTTATGAATAAATACATGAATTAAAACATGTCATAAAGCAATCAATCATTATGAAGGTCTTTGTTGCAATTGAAAAGTTGACAGATGAGTTTCTTTTTTAAGAATTAGAAATTGACAGATGAGTCCTCAAAAATATCTGACAGAAAAATACAGAGATGTTTCCAGCAATGATCAAACATTTGATTTTTGACAACACCTCAACTGTTGACCCGATGAGCAAATTGAGTTATTCAAATAAATCTAGGACAAGAGAAAAGGGAAATCTCCAATTTTTACTACAACAAGACATTAAGAAAGAACCCTGAACTGATAATTCGTCAATCACATATGTTGTATGATAAACGAAATTAGTCAATAAATATTCAATATGTATATTTTTGTAATCAGCAGTTATTCAACACATGCATCAGCTGCATGGTGACAAATTATGGAAAATTAGAAATCACCCATCATCAACACTTGGATGTTCACTGAATCAGAAGACAATTCAACAAACCTCATAACATTTGTGAATCAGTGTGAATGGACAATTAAACAGACAGCTTCACATCCATCCATTAAATTTGCCTCCTGTCAGAGTTTCTGCTTCAGTTAACACAAAGAAATCCCCAGATTCAGAAATTAATTATGGAATAAATGAAACAATGAAATCAGACAGCATATGGAAGAGAGCTGAAGAATTCTTGTGATAAATATCTCAACAGAAATTCTAATTAGAAAATTAGGTAAAAATATAAGATGACATTAGTCAAATGGCTTCAGGACATGATGGTTTTGAAGATGTCGGCAGCAAAGAAACAAAGAAGATCGAGTCATTAATAAAGATATGAGTATGGTTCGATCGCCAGATAGGCAGATGGATTGACTTTATGGTAGTATATATAAGGAGTTGAGAAAGATTCAAGCTTGACCTACCCAGGACCAAAATGTTAATTTTTTAATGTTTCGATCGCTTAAAATCGAACCATAGACAATAAACCTAATTTTATTTCAGATGTGGTTACTTGTGCAGGTGATACACATTTTGTTTGATTTTATTTGCTTTCCATCACAATGCTGCTGTCCACACATGACAAAACATAATTACAGACAAAAGCAACACCTGCATGGTGTGATAACAAATTGTTATTATATGAAGAGATGTGATGTTTTAGCATGTTGTAACATAATAGAGATCACTGTGGCCATTGGCAGATGGTGTGATAATAGGACAATTTACACAAATGTCCAAAGTTTCCACTCCAAAAAGGGCCACATTCTATGTGTCAGTTGCTCAACATACAATACAGTAATGATGACAGCAACCTGAACTTTACCTATAAATTGAAAATATGATAAATCTTAATGCAGAGACTTTGCTTTGTTATTGTTATAAACGATGTTCTAAATGTTTAATAAGAGTTTGTGGTTTTATTTGTTTAAAAGGCAAAATTATCATGAAGCCTAGCTTAATTTTTCAATAAATATTTCATATATAATATTTAGATAGATTTATACCTATTTGTCAATAAAGTACATGTATCAGGCTGAGGTATGTACACAGCACACAGTGCCAACACTGCCAAGTGGGATGAAAGCAGGAGAATACACTCCATGGTGAATTGTAGCACCAGAGGGCACAGATCTGAACTGACATTGATGCCCTCTGGTGGAATACAGCTCAGGGCAGCCTCACTTGATGTACAGAGTTTTGGCTGCTTGATAGAGATATCCACCCGAATTGCAGAAATTAACAATGTTGGAAAAGAGACATGTCCAAACTAAAATCTATTTGACAGCAGGCCATATAAAGTTAGAAGGAAACGAACGGGCAGACAAACTAGCCAAGGAGGCTGCAGCGGAGGGTAGGGGAAGCAGTTACCTAGAGGCCCAAATTTCATCATCGGAAATTAAAAATCTATTCCGAAAAGCCATCGTCAAAAGATGGCAAAGACGATGGGACACTGGCAGAGACTCCCGTCATGCACATATAATCCCAACAGTTAAGCTTGGGGGATACAAAAGTGTGTGTGACAGACAAATAGAGACAAAATTGCTGAGACTACAGCTGGGAACCACTGCTCTACGAGAACACATGTTCAAAATAATGCCAGAGTTTTATGATAGCCCAAATTGTGAGTGTTGCAAGGAAAGGGCCACAATCCAACATTTTTTACTAAGATGTCGACTACACAGTGAACAAAGGCATGAACTCTTCAACAATGTAGAACATGCTATCCTCAAAAACACAACCAAACAAAGCTGGGATATAACTCTCCAGCTATTGATTGTCAAGCCCAGTGACACTAATTATGACATTATTTCGCCAGGCTATGACCAGGTTCATCCGGGCCACTGTGACGAGCATCTAGTCAGCCACCTCACAGTCAAGTCACCGAGAGAAGACCCTCCAGTGAAATTACCAGTGATCATTAGCTGATGAAGAAACAGGATAAGAACTTCAACAACAACAACAAGAGTCTTCAAGTTGCTCAATGATTGAATGTGACTTCCCAAATAAACTCTCTGAACCACTATATGCCATATGGAAGTTTCTATAATTGCATATTTTTTGAAAGATTCTAAAAAGCTTACAGTTAGATAATTTTGACACATTTCCATTAGCTACAATGGTTTTGCAAAACTAACAATACCCTCTGCGGAACTTCCGCAGCGGAAGACCAAAATTAATGTACCGTAAAATGGGGTGAATAGGGACAAAGGGGTGAATCGGGACAGAACAGGGTGTGTACTATATCTTCAAAGATCTACTACTTTCAATAAAGATAGGAAATGCATTTTTGGTACATGTATAGTACACATATACACGCATATTGTGATAGGATTTCATACTTCTAACTGGAGGCAGTGAGGAGCTGCAGCCCCTTGAACATGGCCCTGCATAATTTGAATTTTTCAACGCTGAAAAAACTTTGCATATTCCTCAAAAAATATAAACACCAGAGCCACCAAACTTGCAGGATTTTTTTTTTCAATATATAATGGTATCAGGGATTCATGATAGTAGTATAGATATGGGACTATGTATGTTTGATCGTGGGTTAAGATCCAGGTCAAGGGCAAAGTTTCGGGAATAATTAAAATAAACTCTACCAATTTTAATTTGAATGTACTAGCATGGCTTTTTGATTAATATTATTGAACTTGGCATCATTTATTATGGATTTAGTCCAGAATTATTAATCACCTAAAAAATTAGCAGATAACTACGGTTTTTGATACTTTTCTGTCATTTATCACATTTTTTATAATTTGAATATTATCAATGCAATTGATTTCAGATTTTCCTCAAAATAAATACTTTGCAAATTGAAGATGTTTTCTAATGTTTAGTCATAATAAGCAATCACTCAAAGAAGCCTGGAAGTATTGATTGTTGAAATAATGGAGTGTCCCGATTCACCCCAAACTGTGGGGTGAATTGGGACAGTGGTTTTGTGGGCCCTGAGCCTGGGCAATGTAAGATAGCATTTCAAGCTCCTATGGAAAGTTAGGCCTTCTGCTCGGACACAATTTGACACCATATTTCGATTTCTGAGTTGATTTTTGTCCATGTAATCACAGAAAAACTGCCAATTCTGTCCCGATTCACCCCATATTACGGTAGTTCTTTTCCTCAAAGTAGAGAGAAATTGCAACAAAGCTTGATAAATATCAATGATGTCCTTCAATATTCTACAACGAACATTCTTGTGGATTATCAAGCCAGGAAATCCACTGTATAAGGAATAACAAAAAATAGTTTTATTAATTAATCAATAGGCCTACTGCAGTACTGGGTGACTAGAATGAGGAGAATGCTTCCTGAAGGTTGCAATCATAAAACTATATCATAATGAACCACAGGCAAAACAAAATTAAGTTGTTTTTTTTTTACAACTTTTCAAAATATTTGTCAATGATGAAACTGAAATTGCTGATGGCAAGGTATAGCTTTGATATCTGCCTGGGGGAGATGCATTAATTTCCATTTATTAAATCATTGAAGTGGAACAATAACAAACAATAATTGTTATAATGGTGATTTAAATACACAAGACAGAGAGTCAGGCAGTTAGATATACTAATGTGGAGGTAGATAAATAGGCAAATTAGTTTTAAATATGAATATGTGATATAGAAAATGAAGTAGAAATACCTTCATGGCAAACTTCGATACCATATATATTCGTTTTCATAATCATAATATTGACAGAAGCCCACTCTATGGTTCACATGGTTCAAGCAAGTCAAGACAGAAAAAGTCTTGGGATTTAACAGTGGGGCATCATTCAATAAGTCAGATCTTCCAAACTCACATGAAAAATAACACCTAATTAAGGACTTCAATACATTCATAATCCCTTGCACCCCACAGGGAAGAGATGATTACCATTGACAAAAATGACTCAATGAGAAATTATTTTTGATTAGCCAAAAGGCAAGTGAAAATTAGCTTTAATAAGAACAATATAATAAGATAGGGCAAAGATCTATCTATCTATCTATCTATCTATCTATCTATCTATCTATCTATCTATCTATCTATCTATCTATCTATCTATCTATCTATCTATCTATCTATCTATCTGTCTATCTATCTATCTGTCTATCTGTCTATCTGTCTATCTAACTATCTGTCTATCTAACTATCTGTCTATCTAACTATCTGTCGATCTATGATCTAGGCCTATCTATTTATCTATCTATCACATTTTAATATTGCAACAATGCTTGCAACTCACAACCTTAGTCTTATAAAATACTTGCTAACAAGATATTTGATGCCCAAAATATAGAGCTAATTATCATGTCAGACTTTTTATAACTTGTCAAGCAGTGTGTTATCATTAAAAGGCATCAAGTTTCCTTCATTGAAAGCTGAAGAATGCCTTTTGTAAACTTTGGCTAAATTGGACAATGAGCCATTCACTAAAGAGTACTTAAGTGAGTTAAGGAGGGTAATACTAAATGTAGGGACATCAATTTTTTAATTCTAAGAAATTTTCTTATCTCATGCATTGAAAGTTAGAAAAAAGGGCAATGACTTAATGTAATTTAAAGTTTCTAAGGCTATATCGTTCACTGCGGATTTATTTACTATACAAAGTACACATCATGGCAAATGAAAAGTTTATGAAGTTGGTTTAGCTCAATTATATTGTTGAATATTCAGTAGATCCCAGATTTCATTAACTTCTAAAAAAAAAAAACACTTTTATTTTTAAACAAGTAGGCCTAATTATAACTTTTTTTATTAGCCTAAGACTCTCAAAATTATTTTTTGATATCGCCACTTTGGCTTTAAGATAAAATTAGGAAAATTATTTGAGCAAAATCACTGAAGGTTGCAAAGAACCCAAAAAATTCATGCAACAATGTGTGGAATTAATATTACAAAGTGATTAATAAAAAGTGTACCTTGGAGTTGGGGTCAATCATCTTCACGGAAATCCAATACAGCTTACAAGCAGATGTCTTTTACTCCAACATGCTCCTTGGTTATTAATAGGGAGTCATCATGTTTGGTAAAGCCAAATAAACCTTGCATATATATAGCTTATTCCATTTTCATGATTAATAAATACCACTAATTAAGTAAATAAATGTGTAATATATACAGTCATCTCAAATAAATGACAAGTGCAAAGAAGTCCATCATAACTCTCCATAGCTGTACAAATAAAATAGTTTGTCCATAAAAGTCACCATATGCAAAATGCAGTATATAGGCAAAATTAATAATCACAAAAGGTATTCAATTCCATTGACAATCCAGGAAAAACTGCATCTAAATCTCAATGTCCTACAGGTATAAATTGTCTGATTTGTCTCCGGTACTATATGCAAAATGACAGACTGCACAGTTCAATAAAATTGTAAATGGCGCTGCAAGACAATGTGCATTGGAGCATGACCAGCTATCAACACATTGATAAGAAAATGCTGGGGGCATTTGATTATGTAATTGACTGATAAGGCGATTCATCTAATCTTAAAAATAAACACAGTAATTATCCATAATTAGGGTGATTTTATGGCATTGTAGGGTGTAGTGCTGGTGTATATATACTTGCTTGACTGTGTGAAGTTATTTTTATAGTGTCAAAGAGATAGATAATGGTCAGGTAACCAGAGATTGGACGCATTATAAAATATTTAATTATGGGTCTAAATTAAACCTTCAACATATTTCAAAAGTGGAAGGCTTTGCTCAATAGAGTGGTCAAATATCTTACATCATTGGTGCATTTTATGCCTGTTTTAGGTACAAAAGAGAATACATTTATAACAATACCTACATATGGAGTAACCTGATATTAGGCCTATAATTAAACAAATCAATTATGTTGGGTAAATCACATGATTAATGTGAATTGATGAGATATTACAAAGGAAAAAGAAAAAAATAGACTGAGTTTGTTTTGAAGTAAGACTTGACATTGACTCTCAAAGATAACTCAGTTTTTACAGCTATAGATGTATCACAAAAATCACGAGCTACTGAAGTCCAGTTCTAATCAATATACATTGTCTGCTGCTATCTCCTGACCCATTTTACTTATATACTCATGATGCACTGATCCAGGTAACCTTTGAATTTTGTCATTTTAATCTTAAAATTAAAGTTCATCAGGTTCAGATATTGTCTATTGAGACAGTCACCACTGGTCACAACTGTCATGGAATTGCAAGGACATGTGCATTTTTGAAATTGAGTGAACCAATTGAAGGCAGAGGAACTCCTGGAATATAATCATCACCCAAGGTCATTCGTAAGGTAAGTTTATTTTGGTTTTATCATGTTTAACATTAGAGAGGCATTTACAACAAAGAAAACTAACAGAAATACATTAATTTCCTGTTTCAAGCTTATATATCTTTGCATTCATTCTTTTAAACCCAATCTGATGACATTTATTCAGTAGGGTGATGCAAAAAAGTGAAGTTTGGAAATGTTAATGGGGCACCCCCTGAAGTTGTTCCAATATATGAAAAAAAAATTCAGTAAAAATTTGAGCTCAATCGGACAAAAATTAGAGGGTCCTACCGCATCATGAAAATTAACATTAGTATTCAATGCAAAAATATCCAATTATTTGGCATGAAGCGAGTTCAACTATACCTGGTGCACCAAACCAATGCGGCATGGTCATCATTTTTGGGTCTGGTTGTCAGAACAGCGGATCAAAGCAAATTTGGATTATTTTTGACTTTTCCATGCTGCTACCACCAGACTAACAAAGATAAAATAGACAAAATTTACCAAATTCGCGGTATTAAATAACTTTGACGGTTTCAATGTCACAGAAATGAAAGTAAGTTTAATAGATGGAGCATGAAAAGAGCTTTAATTTGAATACCAACACTGCTATACTCTGACCATCTGACCCCGTTGAATTAGCTTATTTGTCATTAACAGTTATATGCGAAAATTTCCAATATTCAAAGCACTGCTGTAATACTGTAGAATATAGCAACATAGTAATGTTGGTATTCAAATTAAAGCTCTTTTCCTGCTTAATAAGATGGTGTAACTTAAATTTGTGTACCTATATTCCTGGTTATGTTATTCAATACCGCGTCTAGCCTTAATGCTGTTAAAAATCGGGCAAAATTTGTTGTTTTGGAATGCCCTGTAGCCTGAAATGACCAGATATCGGCAAACTATGAATTGTTTTGTGATGAGAATAGTGGAAAGCTAAAATAAGAAAAAAATTACCATCACTCTAGTGGTAGGACAACTTCCTTCACCCATCCCCCATAAAACAGGGATTTCGCCCATTGCAATACAATGTTATATTTCAAATTGAGGTAGCACCCTCTAAAATTAGTCCGATTTGGCTCAAATTTTCACTGAATTTTTTTTTCATATATTGGAACATATTTGGGGGGTGCCCCATTGAAAATTCAAAAGTTTATTTTTTTGTGCGCAATCTGCATCACCCTATTATTCAGTGTAAATATATATTCTACATTGAGTCCAATGACTTACATCATCCCAAGGGGCACACAACGTACACGCAATGTTGCTAATTGGCTGAGGGCTCATTTGTTGTAACATAGAAATGTAAAAATTATGTTGCCACGTCATGAATACAACATTTTAGCTTTTTTCACAACGTTGTGACAATGTTGCACTGACATTGTAGTACACTTACATCATATGTTAAAGTTGCTTAATTCACAAAATTGTGACAACGCCATTTCTACAATGCAATGCTGCCAAATTTACAACAACAGAGTGAGGTAGTCTATTTAAAATGCAAAGTTGGACAGACATATTTCATGAACAAACATCACCTATGGTGAAAGCTAAAAAGGTGTAAAATAAACTAAATCATCTTGGCTATGATCATGCGGGTGATCAGAATTCATTCATTCAGTGCATTGAATACAGCATTACATGCATGCATCATGTATCAGGCCATGACGACTGACATATATATGAAGTTCAAAATTTGTTACCAAAATCACTGTTTAAATCTTATGGACTTATCTTGAGGAAGATAAATAGGGGAATCATTAAAATATGACACACTGCTAAAAATCAGAACACTTCAGAATGAGTTCATGATCAGTGGTCGAAATAGCCCATGTCATTGGGGGGGGGGGGTCTGCACCCGGGTCTGCACTGGCAGGGGGTCGAAGCTTTCGGATGCGGAGATTTGTGGGCCGCCAGAGGGCCCTAGAAGATGAGGGGTTTCAGAAAGGACTATATGTGCTCTGAAATGCATTCTGAGTGTTTTAGGAATGTATTATCAAAGAAAATTAATTTGGAAAACCCCGTTTCTGGATTAAATCCTACACATTAAGTATTTCAGGGGGGTTTTTCAGGAACCCCCCTGGGTTCCTCTAAAAAAGGTATTTGAGGGGGTCCTCATAGCATCTGGTGGGGTTAAAACCCCCTTGACCCCCCCTTAATTCGAACACTGTTCATGATCATCATAAAGTATATCCTACAATGAGGCTTATGCATTAATTTTTGTGTGTCTGCCCATCTGTCTGGCTGTCGGTGCACAAGTAAATACTCTGATCATATCTATGTTCCAGCAACGTCGGGACATTGTTGCTATAAATTATGCAGAATTGTATGGTAGAAATGATGTTGTCACAACTTGAAGCAAGATCAAGACATGACATTAGCATAGGATGTTATTGCAATGGTTGGAAAAAATCTCAACATGTTCACGTTGTGGTAACATAAAACATGTCTACCACAATTAGGACAAAAAATTTTAGATTTTGGCTAAGATACATAACGCAGAACTACAGCATAGTTTTCATGAATTTATCTTCCTTGCATAGCAGTATTTATTCACAGAGCGTTACCACAATGTACTTTGTTACAGATTGACGATGGCGGAATCACAGAGCCTACGGATGGATGGTGCTGCCACCTATCATGAACAAATGCTGCCTGGAGGAGGGAAGATCATCACAGTCTCAGAAGTAATATTGATTGTTTTTTTATCAAAGAGACAAATAATAAATCTGATTCTGCAAAATGCAGACACATAGGATAAATGTAATTGTTATTGCCGGTTAAGTTTGTTTTCCTGTCCCTGATATTGCATATTTTTTTATTGGCCGCGATTTTGTTATGCTGTTACCTTGTGGCTAAAATAGTTTATTGCTGAATCCTACAACTCTCATTGTAACCTTACAAATGCTTTTACATGATCTGAAGATTCAAAATTCACTTAAAATGACAAAGATTGTCGGCACCACAAATCACAAAAACTGGCTCTCATGGAACAACCTACCCTGAGCTGTTGATCAGCTGTCAATCACCCAAAATTTGAACATCAGAAAAAAATTGGGAAAAGAAGCCAATCAAATATATATTATTGAAAATCAACGGCTCCCAAGATATCTGATTTGAAATAGCATGAAATCAGGATCATGAAATTCAGGAAAATATTGCTTGAACAGTCGCCCTCCTGAAAAATGTGCTGCAATAATTATGCCTGTGATAATGAACAACCTATTTTTCTTTTTATACAGGAATCTCCACCTGTGGATTACAAAATCTACCTTGCCAAAACCATGGGACTTTCACAAATCATAATTGGACTAGTATGTTTTCTACAGAGTTTGGTTGTTGCACTTTTAAGCTATAACCAATTGTGGTTATTCACTTCAGGCTGGTGGGCCTGGCCTTTTGTAAGTAAATTAAATTAGTATATGCATTATTTCAACGTGTTCATCAGCTGTTATGTTTCGCAACAAAAAAAACTAAGGACATTGGGAAATACCTACTATGGAAATTTATAAATATGAAATCATGTCACTAGCGTAACAGAAAATACAGTTGTACAAGAAGGTGGCTATCTCCTACTCTTCATAAAGAAGTCTGATGTATTCCTAGAGCGCTTAAAATTTAATCGAAAGTTAACCGACTTAAATTCAGTCTGTATCATAAAATATTTTGGTTATAACATCAATTTTTCACTAGAAGGATTACCTTCTTTCTGGGTCTAATTTAGCCGGTATTCAACTGACCCTAAATATTTTTACCATGGCTCACTATGAGGAAGAAATGTATTGATGTCAAAAACGCTCTGCTTGATTAACTCAATATGTTTGCATCTGTTGCAGTTTATAATCTCAGGAGCCTTTGGCCTAGCCTCAGGAAGTTACCCCAATAGTTGTATGGTAAGTTGCCATAATTAAGGTTTTCTTATTTTATTTTTGATGTAGATAATCATCATTGTTCAAACGGTTAGATGTTACAACTAGGAACAACATCTCTTGAAGGAAGGCTTGAACAGTGTGATAAACTTTTGAAACATAATCCGGTGAACGATCGTACTTCTGACACCAGTTTAATCAAACACATTCTGTATGATAGATTTTTGGTAAAAGACATATCAAAATTTAATTGCTTCGAAAGGACCTGCAAGTATGTTTTCAAAACCGTAGAACCCATGTTAAAATAGCTGCAATTTAAAATAATTTGTTATTTCAGATAATCACGTCTATGGTGCTGTCCATTATATCATGTACCAGTGCTGGAGTTGCAATTGCTCAGATGGCGCTTGGATTGTCAATGGAGTGCTGGTCATGTCAAGTTAACAGTGAAAGTGTGGTATGTATATATATATCATAAGAAAAGGTACTTTTTTTCTTCTTTACTACTCTTCCATTTTTAGGTCACATAGTGGAGAAAATGTTTCAACGACATGCTGTGTGACAATTATGTGATATAAGTCTTTTAAGGTTAACTTCAAGATCAGTTTAGTAGGTATACACATGATTGTAATCCATGATATATATATATATATATATTATACTCTACAAAGAACAAAATATCTTCATTTTCAAGTTATTTTTTATACTGCGAAGTCACTGGCATCGACAAATTATGGATGACGCGGTTGAGATTAATCAGAAAGATTGCATAACTGATTGAGAGGTCAAATATTCAGATACATGTCATATCATAATGTCACTTTAGTTGAATGATAGCAGAAAGGTGATTGGGGGTTTGAGGTTGTTATTTTGACCCATAAATGATTGTGGTAGAGATTATGCCAGATAAGAAAACAACACCTGATTTCTGGTTGTCAGAAAAAATTGATTACATTAGTTGACATCTCACCTCTGAATTCTGTTGCAATCATTAATTTAGATATCACCTGTATATGTAAAAAAGAAATTTCAATATTTATTGGGATGGAACATTGCAATTGTGCTTTTTTATTTCTGCACTTGTAAGGCTAATCGGGACAGGAGGAGGACATGGCAATGGAACTTTATTTGGTCTCCTCTGAACCAACATTTTAGATCGTAGCATGCTGAAAATAAATATTCGCATTGTGAATTATCATAATTAATAATTTCCTGTCCAAGTCCCTTCCCCCGAATATCTAATGGCCTTCCCCTTATAAATAAAAATCATCAGAATTTGGAGTTATTGAATTACAATGATGCAGCTGTGTATATGAGACATTATCCTCAGTCCAGTGTGAATCCTTGATTCTGATTGGCTGAGAGCTGCGATGTATGAGACCGTTTATCCTCGTCACCAGACAGGGTGTATGAGATAAACAATGATGTCACAATTGCAACCATAGGATTCTCATGATGTCATCCATGTCGCAAAAATAGTCATGACATCACAATGCCATTGTTTTAGCCTTTGTGACATCATCCAGGTGGCAGCACTACTAATGACATCACAATGCTGTTGCTTTGTTACTGGAAGACATTTCAGACTCAGTTTTCAAGGCAATTTATGGGCAGCAATAAAACAAGAAGTCTGAGGATAAAACCGTTACACCCCACTTGTTTTTCGAGGGTACGGGAATATACACCACTCAGGCCTCCATACACCACTCAGCCTTCGACTTTGTGGTGTATGGAGTCCTTCATGGTGTATATTCCTGCACCCTCGAAACGAGAAGGGTGTAACTGATAGTACTTAAACTGTTTTCTCTCTCCCAGGTTGCCCTCCACACCGTCTCGTACATCTCTCTCATCTGTTGGTTGTTCGAATTCACCGTTTCCTTGATCCAGTCGATCATCACGTGTCCCGCAGTGTGTTGCACGGGAAGCAAGGAAGAAGAAGAGAGAAAGAATCGGTAATCTGACATACAGGTTCATGTGATTGCTTTATTGTCATAGATCAAATTTGTCCAAAATTGTTGTGGTCAAACGATTCAAAACTCAAAAATGTGTATTTTTGAAAAATTCTCACAGATCTCAAGTATTTGTGATTGAAGGTTGGGTTAACATGGCAATTTCATCTCACTGTGATATAATTTGTACATACACCACATCTCTACATTAAAATGTTGGCTTTGTATCCGTTTTGTTTGTTGTCTTTTCATAAAGAAAGTTAATAAACCAATTTAGACCTTACCATGATACCTTCACCATTGCAAAAGCAAGTGTTTTAAAAGATCTGTCTGACAATTTAGCGTGTTACAGTCCTCGTCATACTTACGTGGAATCTCAAGTTCTTTTATATGCTGTTGAACTGTGATGTCAGAGATGACTCTATTCTGGCATTGCAATATATTTAAATTAACTACAAGCTGTGATGTCATTTTTAAAAACTAGGTCAGCTTCTAGTCAATGTCACAGTGTCAGAGTAAGAATTTTATCAGGGATAGCCCCTTCAATCACATCATCACAGCCTGATAGCCAATCGGCTGACAGTACATGTAAACTATATACACATCACAGTTCAAACATTGATATAATTGAAGTAAGCATTACATTTGTGATCCCAATGATTTATCACAGCAATCACCGGTCTAATCCCACCAAATGGCAGCTTTGTGAACATTCACAGTAGACAACTGTTGTAATCCCCAGAGTTGTTTTATTAATCTACAAACTTGCTTACTTACAACTTTAAACTTTGATGGAAGTTGGTATAAACAGGAGGCTTTGACAATTTGTTTGTAAACACATGGCTTATGTTATGTATATTTGTTCTGGCAGCCCATTGGCTGAGAGGCTGTGATGTCAAACTTATATGGGTTTTCCCAGACCGAATTTTCACTCTGACACTTGAAACTGTGATGCTCAGTTTGGTGGATTCGCATTGGCTAGAAGCTGGGGAATCTGACCCAGTTTAAAATGACATTACAGCTTGAAGTTAATCTAAATATATTGCAATGCTAGAATAGTACGTGTCACCTCTGACATCACAGTTCAACAGCATAGAAAAGATTCCACGTAAGTATGACGAGGACTGTAACGCCCTGCTTTGGCATAATAGGATTAACAGTAAACAGACAACCAAATTATTATTTATTTTGTTAAAATATCACTTAAAAGTACATGTATACCTAATGAAGCATTCATATATAAATCCAGTGCTGCTCTTCTAAAGGCCTTCGCCTGAATGTTCGAACCACCAGGGGGGGCCCTGAAATTTTCAGATGACCTTCATCTGCAAAATCCTAGTGAGATGTTTTTTGGATGGGATGTTAAATTATCGGCCTCTTGTATCAGTGTCTATGCTGGGCAGGTAGAATATCTCTCAGATGTGTAGCATGTTGAGGACTTCTACTCTCTCTCACATATCATTAATCAACCTTCATAAGCACTCAGAATTCTTCCATCTTCCTCTATGAAAAGTTTGATGTAGATCTGATTCATGCTGTCTGGTTGTACCGCAATGGAGTATTGTTAGTCTCCCAATGGAAATTCTCATAAATGCTCTGTTGGGTGTAACCACGATCATGATCTCAACTAAGAATGGATAGAGTCTGGCCCATTTTAGAAGACTTTGCAGGTATCCTCCTTTTCCACCAGGTGGCCTAAAATGGTTTGTTGCACAAATGGAATATAATGACACTTGTGGAGAATGAAGGACTTCTAGATTCAGCTTGAGCACTTGTTTATGGTAGCGTGCTGTCTTATAGCAGATAACTTGAGATCAAAGTTTGCGAATCGTTAATAACTTCATGCTTGTCAGGACAGATCTAGCACAGTTGTTCGCACATGTGTATGTCATCAGTCCCTACGACCGAATGTCAGAGATGTCGAAAGTTGTCTTTCCTACCGGAATAATAAGGCAAAACATCTTGCTTTTTGCTAATTATGGAACTTTAGAGATTTATGTTTGTGGGGGGGGGGACAATGAAACCCAGAGTTTAGAAGTCTGATGCAGTCTGTAAGGCAGGTTATACAATTTGACACATCTGTCAGTCAATCACATAATTCCCATATTCTTTGTTGTCACTTGTGTGTTTGTCTCATGGTATAAGCCAGCTTTTCGCAATGGGATCAGGAATATGAGTTTGTCACAGCTCAGGCTAAAGCTGTCGCTTGACAAAATCACATATTCCCTCTCCCGCGGTGAATAACCTTCATGAGGAGTGTCCCAAATCAATTGCCAAAGATGATCAGGTTGAAATATAAATCAATAAATCTGTAATGGAGAGTATCTTGAAAGACTGCAAACCGGTCAAGAAATACATTTTCTTGAAATCATTTGTTTTATTAGTATAATTTACCTGACTATAAATATTTTAAATTTTGACTATGAAATGGAGCTGCGCTGGGAGCACTGACCTTTCGTTACAAATTTCATTCAGCTGCTTCGAATAGAAAGGTCAGACAAAAAAATTGGTCAGAACTTTCAGGACAACCCTCGTACCTATCTCAGGGTGGTCTCATGCACCCAGGAGCTTACAGTTTTTAATGTCCACTGCCTGAAACAGGGTGACCAAAAAATTTTTGCCACAGGACTTTGATTTATGGCTCATTTTGTCATCAACACATTGAATTTGAAAGGCAAAAACTACAGACATACGTGCATAGCCTTGCTCACAAAGTATGAGTCGTTAGGGTGATGCAAAAAAGTGAAGTTTTGAAATATTAATGGGGCACCCCCTGAAGTTGTTCCAATATATGAAAAAAAAATTCAGTAAAAATTTGAGCTCAATCGGACAAAAATTAGAGGGTGCTACCGCATCATGAAAATTAACATTAGTATTCAATACAAAAATATCCAATATTTTGGCATGTAGCGAGTTCAACTATACCTGGTGCACCAAACCAATGCGGCATGGTCATAATTTTTGGGTCTGGTTGTCAGAACAGCGGATCAATACAAATTTGGATTATTTTTTACTTCTCCATGCTGCTACCACCAGACTAACAAAGATAAAATAGTCAAAATATACCAAATTCGCGGTATTTAATTACATTGCGGGTTTTAATGAAACAGAAATGAAAGTTAATTCAATAGATGGAGCATGAAAAGAGCTTTAATTTGAATACCAACACTGCTATCTTCTGACCATTTGACCCCATGGAATTAGGTTATTTGTCATTAACAATTATTTGCGAAAATTCCCAATATTCAAAGCAATGCTGTAATACTGTAGAATATAGCAACATAGTAATGTTGGTATTCAAATTAAAGCTCTTTTCCTGCTTAATAAGATGGTCTAACTTAAATTTGTGTACCTTTATTCCTGGTTATGTTATTCAATACCGCGTATAACCTTAATACTGTAAAAATCGGGCAAAATTTGTTGCTTTAAGAGTGCCCTGTAGCCTGAAATGACCGGATATTGGCAAAATATGAATGGATTTGTGATGAGAATAGTGGAAGGCTTAAATAAGAAAAAAATTACAAACACTCTAGTGGTAGGATAACTACTTTCACCCATCACCCATAAAACTGGGATTTCGCCCATAGCAATACAATGTTATATTTCAAATTGCGGTAGCACCCTCTAAAATTTGTCAGATTTGGCCCAAATTTTTACTGAATTTTTTTTTCATATATTGGAACATAATTGGGGGGTGCCCCATTGAAAATTCAAAAATTTATTTTTTTGTGTGCAATCTGCATCACCCTAATGAGTCGTCCGTGATTTCTGCTGTTAAAAATGTCAATTTGAGTGGTCTGAGATATAAAAGACTGCTTTATATTTGTTGACTAGTATGTAAAGAAGCCCTTAGAATAATGCTAAATGGTCAAAAAGGTAAATATGCCAGGTCTAGGAGAGATTATTTCGCATTAGCAGGAAATTTTTGAAAATTAAGGTCAAAAGTGTCTTATATTGAAGTTATAATAAAGTATGGAGGCCTAACATATGCCTTGTTCCTTAAGAATGAATTGCTTTATGTCTAACTCTGAAATTGTGGCACATGAAATGGAGATGTGAGGACTTGATTGGTCATTGTGTGCCACCAATCAATATATTTCATTATACATAAAGGAGCAGATAAAACATATAGTCAACCTGGATGAATAATATGTCAAATCACAGTTAGAGGTGCACAGACTATGATCTGAACATAAATAGACATTCCCGCCAATTTACCGATGCACAGGATCTCAAATGTGGTCAGTCAATATTTTGGTAAATTTCGATCAGAAATAATCTGTTCCCTCCAAGGCTTGACTACCCGCGATATAACAAAATCACAACAGCAAGTATAGATGGCATTACCTTGAAATCTAAACTTCAAGTGTAAAGACCATCATTTTGAATTTAATAAATGAAATTTACATCATCAAATACACAAGAATTATACTGAAATTCCCATACAATAATTCTAGAAACAGAAATGAAATTCTACTGTGACCAATCAATGCTAAATATGTATTCAATATAATACACAAAATAGTTTAAAACACATACCTTGTAGCATATAAAAAAAAAGACTGTTGACTGGTACAAATTCGGAATCAAAGTCGATTATTCCATGTATAAAAAGTTGACTATTCCTTGTATAAATGTTGGCTATTCCCAAAATAATGAGTGTGTGTTTTAATCAAGTGACTTTTTTTAGAATGACAGGTATGAGTGACAAAAATCAGCTGTACAAAAATCACAAGACAAACTGTGGAAACTATTAACATTTCCTGGCTAACATTGTGCCGTAGGAAATTCATTAAAAACTATGACCAACTTACACAGAGCATTGAGCACACTGTCAAAAATGATGCAGTAAAATTTACAGTTTGGAAACAAACTTAACACTCCCCATCCTTGAATCGACTAAGGTTCTAAATTAATGAGCATAAAAATTGTTCCAAACAAAACATCAATACAAGTTTATCACATTGAAGTATCATTGATGCAGAGAATACTATCACCATCCAGTTTTGGCAACAGATTTTGAAGATGTCTTGGATTGCAAATGAAGAACCAACTCTCAATCCATGACAATCTTGACTGTAGAACCAACATTGTACATGTTCGACCATCAAAAATGCAGTTTTCTTGTCTTCATCAATTGACGATACTTCGGTTGTCACTGACTTGCAGTTCAGACACAAAAGCCATACCACTGCTCTCTTAAGATGATACCAGCTGCAGTAGTGGTCAGAGAGATGATTAACAGGATGAGATGAAGTCTCAACTCCAACAGCATGAACTTGAACACTGTCCGTCTTCGTTACAACCCCAGTTGACAAATGAGGATCAAAGATTGAAGATATCCAATCAGACTTTTGCAGGAACATGTCCAGGCTCCTAGAAGTTTGGCTTCTCGTCAGAAGCTCGACTGGATTGTCTTCACTGCACACATGTGACCGCTGGTAATCAATTAAGCAGCAGGAGCATACAACTTTCAAATCAAGTTCATCTCTCAAGTAGACATCTGCCCTCGCAGACAGGATAACTGCTTGTCATTCCAGTCTAGGTATTCTCATCTGTTCCACAGGAGCCAGACGACACTTACTCATGTTCAATGCTGTATGGATGTGTCCATTTCTGTGACGTAATTCTGCAGCACGGTCATGAAATCCTGAAGACTTGACACATCTCGGCACCTGGGACAGAGACATGTCACTCAAAGAATGTATCCAGAACATCCACATCGTTTGGAGATCAGGAGAAACAGCTTCATCCATGGTCAGCTTCAAGCTGGTGGTGTCTTGGAGAATCACATGACCAGTGATGATGACAAGAATAACAAGGCCTAAAGATCCATACAGGGATGGGACAACTCTGCGCATCCGATGATTGGTAACAACATCACAACTTCCATCAATTTCAGTGGAAGACTCATCTCTGCTAGCATCCAAATTCACAACTAATACCTTGCTTTGAGAATCATGATTTAACAGTTGCACCTCTTTGGTATGTTCAGGTACTTCGCTCGCAATTTTCATGTCATCACATTCATACAATACAGATTTCCGACAGTCATCAACACAGAAAAAGTCAGAAATAGTTTTGCCAATCGGTTCATCAACATCATTGTCAGTAACAGTACGAAGATCGAGTAATTCATTTTCAGGTACAATCTCTGCGAAATCCTCAACTGACTTGTAGCTACTGATATTTTCAGTTTCCATGTTCCTCAAATTTTGTAAGTCATTCTCCACCACAGAAGTAGCAATGAAATGTGATACAATTTGATGACTAGCAGAGACACCAACAGTAACTTGTTACAGCAATAGGACCATTGATTGACCATCCCAATAAAGTTCTCACTGCGAATGGATCACCTTTTTCACCTTTGACTGTCTCCATGGGCATAAGGGCCTCGGCATGATCCTGACCAATAAGAATATCCACAGGTCCACTGACATTAACAGGAAGGTGAGCTAGATGTGGATAGTCATTTGCTTTCACTTTGGGGACATTAACAGGGATATCCGCAACAACATGCACATTAGACAATTTCATCAAATGTTCATCATCACGTGACTTGAGCAACAAATCAACAACCAGTCCATGTTTGACTACATTAGTAGTGCTTAGAGTATTCAAAGTATAATTCACAGTATTTCCTTTCAATTTCAAGTCATTCACCAAACGCTGGGTACAAAAGCTGTTTGTGAGGGCATTGTCTAAGAGTGCATTTGTTTTGACTTCATCATTAACTTTCACTTTAACTGTTGGCACCATCACTTCAATCCGACTAGCATTGACATATACAGCTTCACTAAGATTCACATTGACTTGCTGTGATAACTCCGACTCAGAAGAACGAGATGCAGCAGCAGAAGATCCATCAATGTGTATAAATTTAGTGTGTTTCATGCCACAACCTGGAACACTACAGACCGAAGGCTTCCAACACTGGGCTGTAGAGTGGTTATTCAACAAACAGTTCTCACAAAGATTGTGGTTTTCCACCAACTTTCGACGTTCGAATGGCTTCATTTGCTTAAATTTCTCACATGCAAACAAGCGATGAGATTCATTACAGGCTACACAAGAATAAGAAGGGGTCTTACGCTCAGTAGTGATGTTTGAGGAAAATGTAGAGAATGTAGAGGAAGTTGGTTGGCTGACTTTTGAAGTTGACGAAGGCTTGTCACTGTGTCCCATAGAACCATAAACCGGGTCCGTTTCAAGTTCAGCTTCTAGCTCAATGAATTTCACAAGTTCCATAAAGCCAGGATAAGCATTCTTCTTTCCCTTGTATTCCATGGCTTGACGTCTCCAACGATTTCTCCGATGAGACTCAAGCCGCTTTGCAATGTCATCAATACATCCTTGCGTATCAATTTCTTGAAGTCGACCCATTTTCTTCAAAGTTGTTTCACAAGTTTTCAATTCATCAGCCAACTCTTGAAGATCCTTTGGTGTTTTCACATGTTTGCCATTCTTGACTAAATGGGAAATGTGTTGGGCTACTAACAAATCATTACCGAACCTTTTCTTCAATGTTGATCGAACCTCTTCATAACCCTCATCTCCCATGGCAGAATACGGGCGAATAGCAGCTGCGGCATCACCACAGGTACTTCGAAGTAGATACGTAAGTTTTGATTGAAGAGTTAATCTGGAACGGTGCACATGTTCATCAAAAATCGCAAAGAAGGAATGATATGACAAAGGATTTCCATCAAACGGTTCCATATCAAGTTTCGGCAGATTCATTAATTTCATAATTTCACTTTGGCGGAGTTCTTTCTCAGATTCTTGTTTCTTCTCAGACTTAATTTCTTCATCTTTATCCCGCTCAGATAACCAAGATTTGATGGCCGAGAATGTTTCAACATAAGAATTACTAACTTTTTCAAAGTAACCTTCACTTTCTTCTTGCGGCTTTTCCTCGGTCAAATGTGCATGATATTTGTCATGAGCTTCTTCAAAAGCTTTGAACTTATCTTTAAATCCTTGAATTCTCTCTTTCACATCGTCATACTCATCTTCAACCATGAGTCGGCGTAAATTGTTGATCTCCCGAGTTAAGGCAGACTTCCGAGCCTTGCGAGAATTCCGGTCATCTTCAACTTCACCCATCATGCGTCGTCAGTACGGCCATTGTATGTACTATTGATGCGAACCAGGAAATAACTTTTGCACTCGTTTATCAAACAGCATGGCATAAAATGAATTAACATGATGTGAAATCAATCTATATCTCATACATCATAGATAGAATAGAGTAGATTTGAATATAACTTGACCTTTGATATTATAAACCATACATCAAGGTAAACCAAAGGAAAAGTTACGAAGCAGGCATCTATAAGCATGAACTTACACAATGTGAAAATTCCGGGCATCAAGCAAGAGTGTCCATTGAAATGTCTTGTCATAAAAGTAAATCTTCAAAGCCTGCATAGAATTAAACACCAAATAAATACCTCAAAATACTAGAATAATAAATAATGCAAAACAATAAAAATAATAATGAAGAACAAATACTAGTAAACAATAGCAATGTACAATTAAAATGTTAAAGTTTAATAAATCTAAACTTCAAGTGTAAAGACCATCATTTTGAATTTAATAAATGAAATTTACATCATCAAATACACAAGAATTATACTGAAAAATCCCATACAATAATTCTAGAAACAGAAATGAAATTCTACTGTGACCAATCAATGCTAAATATGTATTCAATATAATACACAAAATAGTTTAAAACACATACCTTGTAGCATATCAAAAAAAGACTGTTGACTGGTACAAATTCGGAATCAAAGTCGATTATTCCATGTATAAAAAGTTGACTATTCCTTGTATAAATGTTGGCTATTCCCAAAATAATGAGTGTCTGTTTCAATCAAGTGACTTTTTTAGAATGACAGGTATGAGTGACAAAAATCAGCTGTTCAAAAATCACAAGACAAACTGTGGAAACTGTTAACATTTCCTGGCTAACATTGTGCCGTAGGAAATTCATTAAAAACTATGACCAACTTACACAGAGCATTGAGCACACTGTCAAAAATGATGCAGTAAAATTTACAGTTTGGAAACAAACTTAACAATCACTGTGAGGTCGATTTTGCAACTAGAACAAAATGACTTTAGCAGTGTTTTGTCAATATGCAGGTACATTCCTGTGTTAAATTTCAGAGGGATTGTGTGCTTTTCAGCTGCAGTGTACATTGCTAAAGTTCATTTACACAAGTGTAAACTTTTTTTTTAGGTCACCCTGCACACTTCTGCCTTTCGGCCCTTTCATTAAACCTGTAAACTATGGGGCTCAAATCGCCAACCCCCCAAAATTCAATCTCTCGCAATGCCATGAGCAAAAAAACCGTTTTGCTTTTGAGTGTTTTTCTCTGATACAGATGTAAGACAAAAGTCACAAAACAACTTTTGACATTTCTGAAATTTGAAACCTTGATGGGTTACATGGCATCGTTAACTATATATATTATGTAATATTATTGTAAATGCAAATTCTCATATGATGAATAAACCCATGAGTCAAGATCATCTAGTAGTACAAGTGCAGTACATTCAAGTCAACTTGAAGCAAACCTATTTTTAAAATAACAAATTTTTGTTTTAAATTTAAGTTCACTTAGGTAAACATCAGTATACTTTTCGATCACAAAATTTATTTACAGACTCATTGAAGGTACTTCTCTGTCACATCATAAATCAAAAAGTCACATTTTACATTGAATTGGGCAGGGTCTGCAGTTGTAAATCCGGTAATAAATCTAAGAGCTTTTACAGCTGAGTGTCCTACACGTAAGCATGTAAGTAATAGAGAGCTCAAACATGTGAAATGTTATGGCCTAGCATGTTGAATCTCAAGTGGAGAGAGAAGCAATAAATCATTCTGGTATCCAATCCAAGAAAGTAAAGTTTGAAAGTTCAAATATTATATCCCAAATTCTAAGTACAATCTGTCGATTCAAATTCGTACTACAACAAATTTAAAATTTAAAATTTGGGCAAGGTTTTCTCAAAGTGATCACATTTTTCTTTTTTCAAATATCAGGCATTTCCACTGCAAACTGTTCTTTTTAGTAAAGATCCAATACTTTTGGCGAATACCTACATTGCCAAATGTTTTCGCTTGCTTTGAATATAATATTATAGTGGATCAGGCAATGATCCTTTGCACATGCGTCATTTCCAATGGACAAATATACATTGCAGTAACAGCTATTGTCACAAAATTGTGAAGCAACATCAATACAAGATATGACATGAGCATTCAACATTGTGGCAACGTTGTTGCAACATTTTGAATTTCTCAATGTTGTGTTTATGTCGTGGCAACATAAATCCTGCCATACATTTCTACGTGACAACAGATGAGCCCTCCACCAATTAGCAATGTTGTGTTTATGTCGTGTCCTTCTTGAGATTCATGTTTTATAAAACACATTTTGAAACTCCAGAAGAATGATAGGCCTACTGTGGGTGTATTCAGGTTGTTTGGAAGGTTTTAGACTAACATTGCATAATCTCTGTTAAGGTTATAACCACTATTTTCAAAGTCAGTCAAGTTTGTCACACTCAACACATGTGTTTGACAGAAAATAACAAAAGAAGCTTGGCGGGCAACTACTAATGTGACTGCCGCGCTACAACATTTTGAATGCTGACAAACACCTGACTGATACAAAAATAATAATACATGTTGTATTTCATGCAAAATTCCCCTTATCAACCATATATTATATGCAGAATAAGACCCACTTGAATGTGGAAATGGACATTGTATTTCACTCAAATTGATAATCAAGATAATCAAGATATAATCAAGATTACAATCAATGAATTTTCACCTTAATGAAATGCAAACGAGCAGAGCAACAGGTGAAAATAAGGACTGGAGATTTCATAGATAAGAAAAATGGCAATATCTGTTCTCATTTATAAATACATCTAAGATAAGACGTCTAGTTTTCAGTCCGTGGATGATAACTGAATGGCGGGTACGTCTTCCTGAAATTGTGGTAAGTGCTATTCTTCTTTTTATATTCATATCCTGAATAATAATAATAATATTTCAACATGAGTTATATATATACCAACTGTATTATATACTACGTAATTCCTGCCTCTGATGAAATTGTGCTCAGAGAAGTAACTTTAGAAAGAAGAATATTTTCTATTTATATACAAATTATGCAAGAGGGCTGTTATCAGTATGTACTTACCAATGTCCAAATTGTCATATCTATACAAACATAGCCCTTCCCTGTATACCATATACATACATCTCGGTCCATAGATACGAAAAAAAAAATCATAAATTTACCAGAAATTGAAGAGTTCGGTGATTTCTGGAGGAGCAAACAATGGTCAACTTTGAGACGAAATCTGAAATGTTGCACCTGCTTTCTTCCAAGAGTTCATTTCAAGAGCTGACACACCTTACCATTTTGTGGTTTTTCTTTGTTTTTCTTTTTTTCCTCCTCTTACACAGTCATGAATCATATGACTGGTTACCGCAGATCTATGCACACTGCTTGGACATAGTATGCAATTTAGAGGGATAGCACAAATAAGCACTTTACATCTGAACCTCATGTGCCTCTCTGCAATGACAACTAGTTTTTATTTTAAAGTCTTGTCTTAGAGATGTCCTCCCTCTTTACTGTTACATAGTAACTTGTATGTTTCAGGAAGAACTAAATGTCTCGCCAGTCTCGAGTCTTAAAACTAACGCATACCTATCATTATAACTTTCTTTGTTTTTCAAAAAGGCAAATATAATGTCCAAACTCCAAAACAGAGGGACATCCCTAAACATCAACATATGAAGAACCCAAGGGGCACACGATGTAAACACAATGTTGCTAATTGGTGGAGGGCTCGCTTGTTGGCCACATGGAAAAGTATTATATGGTAGAAATTTTTGTTGCCACAACATGAACACAACATTGGGATTTTTTTTCACTACATTGTGAAAAGTTGCCACAGTGTTCATGCTAATGTCATATCTTTGATGTTGCTTCACGATGTTATGACAACATCATTTCTACCATACAATTTTTCGTAATTTTCTGAAAATTGCGACATTGTCACAACTTTGCTGCAACATAGATGTGCCCTTTGGGATGTAGGCCTAGCTTATTTCCTCCTGAGTCTTGAAAATAACAACATAAATAAATATTTTTTGTTTCTGCTGAAAGAGACATAACTGAAACAACGGTAAATATTAAAGCTAGATCGCTGCATCTGATCGATACACAAGTGGACTATTGCACTAAAAAATTACAATATTTCTTTTTCTGCTGTTATCAATGTACAGAGCTGGAGAGCCCTCAGGATCTAAGTTTGAAATCATTTAGTATAATGTCCATCACAGATATAGATTCAGATACATATATATTTTACAATGTTTATATGTTTATAGAAAATATATGTACAAAGAGTACACCCGCACAGCCGTTTATTCTTCATGATTAGCAATTGCTTGATCCTGCTCAAGGTTTTTATAACATCTTATAAGATCGATAAAGACAAATAACCTGGGTTCATATTCCAAGATGAGTATACTCTTACCAGAAGTAGACCTGAATGAATAGACTCAGACTCAGACTCAGATTAATTTTATTTTCCCAAAAAAACAGTTATAGTAAATATATTTAACAGTACAGTTTTAGATGTTGGGGCACGGGAGACCTCTCAAAGATAGGTATCGCTGCAGAGAGGCCACCCAGTATATTGAAATACAAAAGTTATATGTTAATCTACATAGAATAAAAAAGGAAGTTAAACCATTGAAATTATTAAAGAAAGAATCGAAATCGACTAATCACAAGAAATACAAGCACATGTTCGAGAATTTATGCCATTGCAAACTGCAGGAATGAACTGTCTGGAGGCAGTGAAGGCACTAATGACCACAAATATAGCAATTTTGAATTGTACACTCTACTTGATACAAATTAATAAAATCATTCTTCACATACAATTTGAAGCCATTTAGGCTATGAGTATAAATTTTACTTTTGAAATTACATTTCATACAATTAAAGCAAGCTGGAAACCTGTACCTGATAGAATACCTTGCGAAGTCATGTCTCACAGCAGGCATGCGAAAGTCTGTATGTTGTCTTGTCCGATGATGATGGAATTCTTCGTTTTTTTCAAAGATAGTGCTAAAGTAATTTGGAAGCAAGTTAAAACAAAACTTTAAGTCGTGTACCACAAGTATATCACTTACTTTTAATAATTTCAGCTGCTTAAATAGTGGTTCTGTGTTAGCTGTATAGCAACTATTTGTAATTAAACGGACTGCCCTTTTTTGTAATTTATAGATTCTGCTTAGCTGCCCAACCCATATCAGTATCCCATAGTTTATATGTGAGAGAATTAGTGCGTTGTAGATATTCAATAAAATTTCTGTTGGAAGAAAACGTTTCAGTCTGTTTAGAATTCAAAGTGTCTTTGATACCTTCTTTGAGAGAATTTCACCATGCACTTTCCATTTGATATTTTATCGATTCTTATGCCTAGATAATTGAAATCTCTAACAAATTCTATTTCATGGTTATCTATTACCAGATTTGGATAGGACACTCTTTTCTGAGGCATGTGGAAAAGTATTGCTTTAGTTTTGGAGACGTTAAGTGATAGTTTGTTTAATTTTAGCCATGCACTAACTAAACTAAGTTCTCTATTAAGTTCAGTCTCAAAGTTATAATTAGTTGTATTTAGAGTAGTCGACAGGGCAGTATCATCAGCATATATAATGGCATCAAATAGGTTAGTGGCTCTGTTTATATCATTAATGTATATTATGAATAGAAGGGGCCCAAGAATGGAACCTTGGGGAACCCCAAATTTAATTTTTCCTAAATCAGAGTCAGTACCATCAAAGACTACATATTGAATAGTAGCTTATAACTTAATATAAGTTGTTGTCATTTAGAACTGCTTTGAAAATTTGGTCCCTTTTAGGACACATCGAGAAAGAGCCACAGGTGACTTGACTTTTGTCGTGCTGGCACATCCCGGATGAGTCGGGTGGTTCAACCTCCATCTATGTGGAGGGAGCTGCACATTTATTTTTGGTGACTGCTGTATGATAATGAGATGAGAAGATCGGGAGTCTGGCACATGCCCTATTGTCCAGGTTATTTTTTGTTGCCCCAGCACAGAATAATGGATACAACCCACCTCCATTTTATGTTCCATGGGCTCAGAATTATGAATCTGGTTTATCTAACCTATTTATACACCTATGTGCTGATGATCAATTCAATAAGAGTGTATTAACAAACTTTATAATCCACTTTACAGCGAGATGCAGTCCCATTCGCCAGGACAGGCGGGACAGGCGGGACAGGCGGGACAGGCGGGACAGGCGGGACAGGCAGGACAGGCGGGACAGCCTCCCATCTTCCAGATACGGAGTCCCCACAACATCTCCACTTCCTCCTTGAGACCTGTCCTGTCAGAACCTGTCGTCTGCAGCGAGAACATTGTTAGTCACCCAAGGGTGAGTACAAAGTTATTACTTTTAGAGGTTACAAAAGCCATGTCATCTTTCTGAATTCAGAAATTCATCTTTTTGCATAATGAGTCTGTACCGCGAGCTGACTAGTAATTATTTCCTGAAAAACATATCGAAGTACCTTAGTACCATCATGGTCAAGAAAATCTCGACCAAGCCTCTCTTTTCTAAGGCAAGACAAACCTGCAATAATGTGAGACAGAGACAAAATTATATTGATAATCAGAGATATTACTCCATGTAAATTTATCAAACTCTTGTTGGTATGAAGAAAAAACTTGTGTATGGCCATTGGCAAACAAAAAGAGGGATTACACAATTTTGACACAAGGAGTACAGTCCTCACAAACAGAAACATACTGTAATTTTGCAATTGTGATTTATCGATAAGAGCAATGTGGCCCAAGATATATAAACATGAATTAAGACTTGTACGAACAGATACAGAAACTCTGCTATCTACCAAATGGCTTATCAAGGGCATGTTTTGGCCTGTCGACTTCATTCATGATTGGGGGAAATAACCATCGACTCAATCATCTGAATACTTATTTTTTCATATTGTTTAGCAAGAATTGGGTCATTGCAAATTTAGGTACCTTATGACAATTGTCATAAGATTTTTTTTATATGACCAAAAAGAGTTTCTCTTTCATGAGACTGAATAAAGTATATCAGTATCGTTATTGTTATCATTAATAGAGTCTTCCAATATCTTCACACTTCCTAGCTCTGCTAATTCAGTAGTAGGGGGAACGGGGGCACATTGGGACGCGGGGCACTGTGGGACAGTGGGGTTTTCTTGGATCCTGGCAAGGTATATGATAATGAGTGCTGATTATGATATTTATTTATATTTAATGTATATATATCCATTACTTAAAATAAATATTGTGTGTAATTATGCTTTTACTTGTACATGTATATCATAGTATATTGTAGTTGTATTACCTAGTATATTGTACTTGCTAGATTTATGCTTTTCCATATTCGTATATATTTATTTATTTTCTTTTCTTTTCTGATGACATATGTATCTGTTTGATGCTTTTTTATGTCAATAAAATTCTATATATATATGATATGGTAGTGCCATCATATCTTGTAATTTCACATCCAGATTTTCCATGGTTTTATAGACAAATTACAGCCACATGCAGAAGTATGGCGAGCAAAAGTTTGTTTTGCTACTACTAAAGTAAATATGGACGGGTTCAATTCTAACCATTCTGTGGGCAAACCATGAACAATGAGGCTTTCTCAGTGCTTGTATGAATTTTATATATCGTAACAAACAGTTATGAATTGCTTTCGTGATAAACACACTCACTGGTGTCCGAGAAATTAGCATTTTGGTGTAAAAGTCATATCGGGGCTCATTGGGACAGTGAATTCGGGGTACATTGGTATGCACTTAATATGGCCAAATTTAAGTGTCCAAGGCAACTGAATGACCCGGGACAGCACACAACAGGTGTTCAGGCCACAGTGAATAGAGGTATAGTGGATTACAATGCTCTGTGAAGAAATTTGTCGCAAAGCACTGTATATTACTTACATAGATGTCCGCACCCATGACAGTTTAATAAAAAAAATATGTCAAATGTTTAAAACTGTTTAAAGTAATGAACTATTGGCACTAAAAGGTATTAATGCACTGTATATTATCTTACACACTACTTATAAGTGATATCTATTGCACATGGAGTGTTAAAATGATTTTTTAATTGATGTCCCAATGTGCCCCGGCTGTATCACGCCAGGGGAACATTGGGACAGTCACTTTTACGACTCTCTGGTTGCAAAAGGGTAGGTGCAGTCTAGTTTATTATGCCTTGCATTTAAGCTCAATAGTATTGATTCTACTGAAATGGAAAGAAGTATCTTGAGAAGAAAATTCGTGAAGACACGAAACCGAGAATGTCGCAACACTCCAATATTTATATTCTGTATTTTACCTTCAGGAGGAATACCCAAATTACAGAAGAAATGCAGCGCGCATGCTTGGAGTCATCCAGTTGATATGCGGAATGCTGTGTATGCTTCTTAATATAGGAATGGCCATCGCAAACTACAATGACGCTTGGCGTGTAGCTGCGGGATGGTGGGCTAGTCCTTTTGTAAGTATGATATATCAGCCTTTTTTGTCTATTGGTGAATAGCAGTCAAAAATCTTGTCATACATCCGTCTGCCCATGACTAGTAGTTAAGAATCTTGTCATACATCTGTATGTCAATGACTAGTAGTTAAAAATCTTGTCATATGTCTGTCTGTCCTTGACTTTATGAAGTGCAATTTCTATATTACCTTTAGAACAAGCCTCAGGCTATGCATGGCCCAATTTCTATTATTCATCTTTAAATGTAATTATCATTTCAGATGATATTTGCAGGGACATTCGCTCTTTCATCGTCAAAAATTGTAAATAAAGTAACTGTAAGTATTCCTTCATCTATTATTATTTCTTAAATATCTGAGGTTTTATAACAGGCAATTCATAAATACCTGTGCCTATCTCTGAGGAAAGTATGTTTTTACAACTTTCAATTTTAATTGTTTCCTGTCAAACATGACCAAGGAGTGTCAAGCTTCTTAAAGGCAATAAAAAGATAAGGAAAATTCCTGGAGTTGACATACTAAAAACTTGCATTTTAAAAGTTGCTGCCAAAATTGAAATCTTAACTATGCAATCTAATACACCTGATCGATAGGACATAGCTTGGGAAAGACGTTTAATTATTTCTGATAATTCTAAATTCAGATAATGGTTTTTGCCAGCAATTCTGTGCAGTCCAGAGTTGCTTAACCAATGGTCCTTAACCCCAAGTGCGTAGATAGAAAATTGGGGTTCTGGGCCACTTTCAAAGTGCAAATAATGTTCAACTTGTTTTAGGCAATATCTCAGCAACCATTAGAAATATGTTGTAAATATGTTGTATGTCCATGTCACATCCCATATTGGGAAATAACAAATTTCAAAATTCAGAATTTTCTACTTGTGTGTATTGTTTTATAATCATTTTTTTGTAATCATAACATTTCAGGTACATGCAACCCTATGGCTGTCTCTGCTCAGTAGCTTCCTCACCATTGCTGTTATAGTGGAAGCCACAATGGCGCTGCTCCTGGACAGGGTCTGTGGAATGTGTATTTATGATCCTGGTCAAGAGGTAAGAACGACAAACATTCTTATCAAAAAGAAGTTAGATGAAAACAATGTTTCACTTACAGATGATTTCATATTTGTAGACACTAAGACTGAATTTTAATGCTTAACTAGGACATGTATTCTATATGGAAAAGTAACTTAAAAAAAAACAATGACACCACTTTTCCCAATTCACTTTTCCAAACAAAATAACATGTCGTAGAAAAAAATTCACATTAGGTCTTAGTGTCAACAAATATGAAATCATCTGTCAACAAGTTCAAGAAAAATTAAAGCGTCCATTATGTAGCTTAAAAATACTGCTTCCTTGTCCTTCTGGAAAGATTTTTATCGACCATCACGGACTTGAGGAAAAAATTAATAATATTTATCGAGAGGTCTTTCAGTACCTATTAACCTTATTTTATACATGTACATGTATGTAGATATATACAACATGTAGTAGAGCGCCAGTTAGTTCACTTTCTGTCTGTTTTTGTTCCAGACTGCCCATTTTGCATTATCATCATTTTTCATGTTTTTCGGAGTCGTAGAATTTACCGCTTCCATTGTACAGTTTGTCATTAGCTGCCAAGCAGTTTGCGTTCCACAGCAGCCCCAGGTAAACACTACAGAATTTGAGAAGTATTTCACACAATTTTATGCAATCATATCAGTAACAGTAATGATAAAAAAGAATACTCTAATTGTTTTTTCTGACTTAAAATTTTTAGTTATGCTGCATTTATAATAAAATGCGCGTCTTCCTAACCTCTTTCTTTATTTGATTTTCAGAGTCCTTTTGATGACCCGTTTGGCGTGGGGACTGGACGCACAAATTCACAATTCCCTCCTCCTCCACCTCCTTATGGTTAGTTCATTAGTCACAGCGAGCTTGAACAAACTTTGGGGTTAGAAAAATTGACCAAGAAAACGATTAGCGCAATGATGTAGAGGAAGGTCAGACGTACATTTTGATGTATCAAACGAAAAAATCTGTTGGGAATTTTTTGAGTTTTAGATTTTTTATTTATCACACCCAATTCTTAACATGTAATCTCCATGAAAAAGTGATTAAAACTGTCCATTTTTCCTGTTAGGTAATATCTAAGATAAAAGTCATTATTCAGAAGTAAAAATATGCAGTCATTGCCACAAGAGCAAATACATACCACTTCATTCAGACTGACAGAGTGTGATTAACCTATAACAGTAAACTTTTCTCAAAAAATTTATGTTTGCCTGACCTTCCTCTACATCACTGCGCTTATCGTTTTCTTGGTCAATTTTTTAAATCCCAAAGTTTGTTCAAGCTCGCTGTGTAGTGCATTAAAAATTAACAAGAATGCCTTAATCAATCATCTTCAAACTGTTTAAGCTAACTAATTATTGTACTGCCTGGTACTAAGAAATTGAGACCAGAAAAACTGATCATAAATAGGCCTAAACTACAAATACTTTTGATCAGTGTGTCCCATAATACTTCACAACAATGGCATGTTTCATTCTATAAATATCTATTGAAAGGCCAAAAATAATGTCAAATCACTTTTATATAATTATAAATTTGAAAGTTTATGTTACATTGTGATATTTCCTTATTTTTAGATGCAGAGTCACATCCTGTCCCCGAACAACCCAGTTACGGCTCTCCGGTTTCTGACCCAACCATTTTAGAAACCGAAGGGTCCTTCTATTTGCCTTCTTACGAGGAATCTGTACAGAAATCGTGATGCACTGGACTTCATTGTTATTTTTTCCTTTCTTTGTTTTGTACAAAATTTGTGATAATGTTATGAAACTTGCAGACACAGCTGATGTATATGTATATAGATTTATAGATGTATTTGTTTTCATTGATAAACACTCTAAAGTAATATAATTATTATAGACCCAGTGGTCAATGATATTGCTGAATGCTGATGCAGGACATTTTGCGCTATTAATTGATATACACCACAATATCCTAAATAACAAAACAATAAGAAACTGGCTGGATATTAAATGTTTTTTATTGGAGCAGATATTAGATGTAAAACATACCATTTGTTTATACATTGTAAACTGCTAAGTAAAATGTACACTGTATGATAGTAAGATTTCAGGTTTTGGAATGCTGCTGACAATTTGACCGTCGTTTAAATAAATGACCAAAAATAATTTTATTTTGAGGGGATTTTATTTCTGTATGATCGGCATCTAAAGCAATTGCCAGTAATCTCCTTTGCATTCCGGTTTGCTTCCCTACTCCACTTTACCGTGATCTGGTGAAATTCAACACTGGGAATCAAAATGTCCAATCGCCTTTTTACCTGACTATGATACGTTGACCATTGGAATATTTGGAGTCAATATTGCATATTAATGTCCTGCTAAGGATTAGGCCTAGCAGCAAACTATCAATCAGATTGTTTATTTTGCAAAAATTACATTTTAAAGCATGGTGTAACAATTTGGAAGCACTTTACATGACCCCTGCTTTGATCAAAACATTGGCTTGGAGAAAGCACGTTTCAGAAAAAGTCAATTCATATAAAATCAAGCTGCTGTCAGCTATAGAAAACTATTAAGAACTGTGTATGTAGTCACTGCGGACTAAACCTATGCCAAGTATAACCTTGAAACATTTTTGCTATTTGATTAACTGCCTCCACAGTTTTAATGCGAGTTGGCGAAAAATTGTGTGTTGTCTTGACATGGCCATAGGAGAATTTGTCTTACCTTGTCTTGTAAATTAGTGTCCTCCGATTTGTCCTGTTAGTCATTCCATTTAAGAGATATCCCATGCAATATAGTTATAGTCTATGAACAATTCCATGTGGATAAATGGATGCTCAAATGTTCCAATTTTTAATTCTCAGGCAATTAGTCCCTGGCTCTGCCACATATTCTTATGTTCTGACAGTGTTTAGGACGCATACGAGGTCTAAGTCAGTCAGACACTTAATTTTCAGATTCTAACATGTATTTTGTCGGCTAGATACCTCCCGGTCCCGGATTAATGAGACCTGAGGTTGGTTGGGTATCGATATAGATGTTTTAATGCATTAAGCCATTAACTTTATGAAATGACATTATCAATCAGTTATATCAGGTCCAAAAATACAGAGAATAGAAGCAGACAAGGTGAAAAGCTTGCTCTGCATGTGGTCTACCAAGAACCTGTATGTCTTGGATGGCAATCAGAGTAATTCATTGGAATTGACATAATTAAATTTTCGTGTCACGATAGAGATAACCATAGTAACAATTGACAGGGGGAAAACAGACACAATGTCGGAGCATTGTTTGCAGCCCTTCGACCAGTCAAGTGCACATACATAGGCCTGATATTTGTCAGTGGTTCGGAAATAATTTAACCGGAGTGCGAAATCATAACGCATCCAATAGTGACAGGCATCAATCATGGCAGTGACATTTCACAGGCAACAATGAAACAAGGCGTATATCTGTGCAATTGTGTTTCACAATAGATCAACAGCACAAAGACAATTGTATGCACCATTGACACACTGCGGTGCACAGTGATTAAGGCAGTGAAGCAAGCCCTGGGGGATTGAGGGCAAGTTGGCCTGGGGGTAGTATGTGGCCTGACAAAGGATTAAAAGATATCTTTGAGCAATTGAATGTATATAATCAATCAAATCTACTCCCTGGAAATCCTTTACTGCAAATGTTTTTCTCAGCGCTTAAATTGAGGACAGGTAATTTTTATTTGAAAAAAAAAAAAAAAATCCGACAGGCTTTCCGCTTTGTCTGAAGTTATAGTGTGTTTTTATTAAAACAAGAAAGTACACCAATGGAAGAAACAAAACAAGTGAGTAACTATATCCAGTGACATATCAATCATAGGTGCAACTAGCAGATTCCTCCAAATCTATATTAGTTTAATTGATCTATAGAAAAACATAGCGCTCTGTATAATTAAAAAAGATTAATGATTTTACTTCAGCAGTAATATTTTACAACTGGCGTGCTTGATTAGATATTTCTGCTGGGGTCGTGATGCATCATGGTATACCAAACTTTCGAAGTGAGAAAATCATAAAATTTATGTAAAAATCCTCACTTACTATTCATTAATCTGTGTATTCGATGGCTGCTACTGGCCATGTTATCGCATGACACACAAACTCTTCCAACGAAAATTGTTCTTAATCTTAATAATAATCAACTGGACCAAAGCTGCTGGAGGGCCAATGCACTCACACTTCCCCCATCTTAATCATTAATTATGGCCACGAAGATGAATAAGGATTCTAGTGAATGGCACCTGGCTCTGATATAAAGCGGATAAACTTGTATCAAGCACAAGACGGAGAAGATGCTTGTGAAATTAGGCTTCTTGTTATTTGGATTAAAATTGGTCTCCAGCCAAAATCACACAGGTTGTGTAGAAGTGGATAATGCTCCAAATGCAACCGTAGTTTTTCGCGTAAATGCCAATTTCAATCCTCCCTTGGAAAATTGGCACATTAAGATTCATCCAGTTTCCTTACCAGATTGGAATGTCCAGGTAAGAACAAATATACTCCTTTTTGACTGAACTTACTCCTTTTTGCTCTGAACTTATGAATATACTCTTTTTTGCTCTGTACTTACTCCTGTTTTTGCTTATTCTTTTTTGTTCTGCTCTTGCTCTTATTTGCTGTATTTATTCATTTTTGCTCTGTGCTTACTCCTTTTTGCTTCGCAATTACTTTTTTTTGCTTTTTATATACTGCAAAATGTAGAGTCGTACTGCAAGAAATGGCACCTGATAATTAACTCTCAGAAAAGTCAAAGTATGATATTCCAAAAAACACCAAAGACAGTTGGAAGTGACTTTAAGTTTACTATTGACAGCGAGGAACTTGAAATAGTAAACTCATACAAATACCTATTTTTGTATTGATTTATAACACATGTATCTATGTGATATTCCATTGTCAAATAAAAGTCTATATATTATATATATATATGCCTATTGACCGCCGCCTGCTTCAGAATCAGTGTATATTGGAAAAGATCAATCACAATAAATGGTTAATGTTGTGGACTGCGGTGCTCTCTCTCTTTCCCCATCATCAACCCTTGTGAGAACCAAGAACTAGACTCCGAGGGCGGCACTTGCCATGTCTATGTGAATTTATCAATGTTTGTTTCTGTAAAGTAGCATACTGATTAGCTTATCGATGGTGAAAGTGCAAAACCTCGTATGTCAAAATTTTGCTATTTTTGGTGGAATGACTATTTTAATATCCAATACACGTTGTCAGTTGATTACCTTGCCAGTTTGCTATTTTTGGAAGCTGTAACACACTGGTAACAGAATGATTTCACCAAACCTTGTATGTCGATATGTTTCAAAAAGTGAAAATGCAAAACCTTGTAACTCAAATCAGAACATTGAAGCACATATTGTGGGATATTTCAACTTTTTTTGAAAAACAATTACTGTGTTACTTTTGTATGACTCCCAGCAAATTTCCTGATTAAAAAAATTATATATTTGTTTTGGTGATGTAGGCTATTGAAAAAGAGAGTGCACGAAAATTTGAAAAAAATGTCATTTTCCTCATTCTTGCCATTGTAGCCACTCAATAAAATTTGTTATTGCAATCTGTCATAGGCAAATTATAATTTTCACTGTATATACATAGATTGAAAGTATATTCAATGCTGCAAGTTGCTTTAAAGTGTGATAAATGATCGAGTTACAAGGTTTTGCACGGGTAGAAAGTGAAAGTGCAAAACCTTGTAAGTCGACATTTTCAATCACATCTGATGGTAACATCAATGCAAGGGGTAAACGACCTCTGACAAAAAGTTTGCTACAACAGGGTGTCACTTTCTATGTATCTAGTTGGCCATAACTCACTTATTAATAATCATTACCATAAAAAAAGACACTTGACAGTTTTTTTCAATTTCTGAAAAACAGCTTTTTTTGACTCACGAGGTTTTGCACTTTCACCATCGTTATGCTTGTGCAGATGTCCCTGCGTTATAAGACCGCCCCTTCTGTTGTCATGAAACTGTCTCTCATGGGAGTGCAGTCTCTCGTTGGGGTGCAAAATGTACTGAAAGTGCTGCTTGAGAGAAAGGCGGTCCATAAGGCAAATCGGTCTTACAACAAGTGGTCTCATAACGCAGGTACAACTGTATTACCATACTGCTTCAATGACTGCCAGAACAATAAAAAGGATCAATTTCTTCCTGTGTCGATTCAGATCGCGATTGGACATGTTAATACAGTCAAACCAAATGTGAAAACGCTAAAGATTACGCCTTCCACAGCAGGCAGCTTGATTGACAGTGTCACTGCTACCGTCTACGTAGGTTACAATCAAACCTTGTTGAGTGGATCTGCACCCGATCTTCAGGTTACGGGAAGAATAATTGTTCAGGGCGTCTCATACAACATGTCGAACTGTCCAACAGGTTGGTTACGTTATATTGTACCATTTTGCATAAATAAATAATAATTACTCGGCTTAGTCAGAATAGAGCAGTAAGCATTTGGAAGATCCAGGCTCTCCACATTTTTTGGAATAGTGGTGGTGCTAGAGTCGTGGCATCCATCTGTAGGTGAAAGTACGAACTACATAGGCCTGGAAATATCTCTGTCGTCAAAACGCACTAAAATACAGCATCTCCTGTAGAGTTCAGATATCAAACTATTATTTATCAAAATAATAATGTTACTTCACAGTTAATATAACAGTTTATACCATTCGACACCTCTGTCAGCCAATCGCATTACAGTATTTCAGGGAATAATTCCCATATTCTTTGTTGTCCAGTTATCCTCTCATGTTTGACTGTTTGAGTGTTTGTCTCACGGTATAAGCCGGTTATTCACCATGGGATCAGGAATATGTGTTTATCACAGCTCGGCCTAAAGGCCTCGGGTGATAAATCACATATTCCCTCTCCCGTGGTGAATAACCTTTACTTATTTGTTACAGGCGATTTCATTAGTACGAGATTCTACAGTCTCTATCCACCTTGCTACATCACATTTTTGCCTAATCTGATTGGTTCATGATCACTAAAAATGTCACACACTTGATAGATTGGACGTAGCAAGATGCTCTAGGCATTGCATTCACACAGTCAGGGTTGGATGACCAGAATCGCATGGTAATGGAATCACCTGTAACTTAATGCTCAGATTCAGAGGTTAAATAAATGTCAGCTTACATGTTGAAGCAACTAATAACGGTGATCACACATTTTAGCTAGCATTGTGTCAAAATGATCTGTAAACAATCATCAGCAAATTGCTCTCGTTTTCACAATATAAATATAGCTTCTATGTAAGAATTTACCTTACAGTTGATATATTTTAAACATGGGGGACAAAATTGCAATGCCATGTACAGTGACTGTCAAGGATTCCATTCAAACTTGAAAAACTATCCTTGGAGCAGCTACCTGTTAGACCTACGTAAAGTTCTTCTTAATTCTAGAGGTTTCCTCATTCATCTTTCCAGGCATGACCACGGTTTCTGATATTGAGACAACTGAAACCAACGATCAACCTTCCATTGAGACTACCGATGATTTTGTGGTGAGAGCAACTACTGATTTGTATAATTTTGAAAGCTCAACAAACGCTGATTTGTCTGGAGCAACAACGCCCGAGATTATCACACCTAATGACATGTTTCAAACGACTGAATCTCAACAACAAACAACAGCTGAAGATGATCCGATGCTCATGTCAAGCGAAGGAACCACTGACAACACAATTGATCCGTCCACTTCTCTTTCAATCACCACCGACTTGATCGAGACTTCGAGCCAGGTGCAAACCACAAAAGCAACTGAAACAACTTCTTCGGACCCCCTTCTGACGACGAGAATACAAAAGATTCTGTATTCCTTCAGCACGAACCAGAACTTCAGCAAAGACGATCCCACAAGTACAAAATTGACTGACCAGAATCCGGAAACCTGCTTCGTATCTCCAGGCAGATCAGGTTTGCATTCAAGAATGTCGATCCAGCTAAGATTGGTTCCATCCACGAACACCACTCACACTCTGACCATCGGCAGTAAGATTGATTACGATTGTCTAAATGCTGTGGTTTACTCCCGGAAGAGAGATATTTGCAATGACGGTGCAATTTACATGGAATGTCCCAACAAAAGCGACCACCTGATACAGATTTCGGGATCAACCAGCACCGCGCCAATCCAAGTGGTGAGGAATTGTGAATACTTGTGTTACTGCGAGAAGTGCAGGGCAATTTATATCGAACATATCAAGGCAAGTGAGCCTTCGACAGTCTGTGAAGTTTCGGTGATGTGAGCTGCCAGAATTTAATAAAGGTAGCCTAAAATAATGATGAATTATTAACTGTCAAATTCTAAAATAATGAAAATCGAAATATGAATGACCTCAAGATTTCTTAAAACTAAGATCTCGAGTCTCTTAGAGGAAAGTATATCTTGATCTTAAAAGTTTCGAATCGGTTATGCCACAAAATCCATCATGCAGCGCTGTCATTTAAATGCCCTCATGTTGATTTTCTAAATGATGATTTTGTTGTGTGTCCCGATGAAAATTAATGATTCTGTACCTCATAATCTGAAACAATAGCTTCCAGCAAGGAACATATAGGACTTAATGTTATATAATTATATGTCTTTCCTTATTTTATTAGCAATTGGACAAGATAGCAACATATACATATCACAAATGATATCACAAACCTTAAGAATAAGAAACCCTTGAAATTGTACATATAACCAAACATGAAGCCATTTCATGACATCTAGCAATAAGGCAGTGTCTACAACTCAGACGAATAAAATGTTCCAAAAAACTTCAACAACATTGAAAAGTTTTTGCCAATCATGATCTAGTAATGAAATATTTTGGGGTGAATTAAGTAAATCACCTTATCATTGATAATAGATTTCTTTTACAAAAACAATTGAGCAAAACATCATAATCACTTAATAGGTAGGCTTAACATTTCATGTGCTAAAGCGGTCTTAATAAAACATTGAAACATAGTCGTATTGAATGAGCAACACAGCAGCGATGACTGATATCAAGAGAATGATGACACTGACGAGCATGACCATCAACGCCTGACTTTGAGATCCTTGATCTCGTTCCAACTTCGCACGATTCATCTGATCCTGGATGATGCGGTGAGAACGATCCGGTTCCCACGGACAAAAGACCTCCGGGATTCTTCTGTGGAAGAGCCAGAAGAACCAGTTGTTTGACGGAACTTCTTTCCCTAAGCCGAGAATCTTCAGCACCCTACATCCGGCTAACGGTTGACGTTTGAATTGTTTCTCCTTCTGCTCATTCTGTTCTTTGTTGTCGTCACTGAGTTGAGATTCTTGTTCATCATTTCGGCCATTTTCTTGTTCTTGACCTGAATCTTGGGACCCAACATCCTCAATCCCCATTGGTCCATCTTCAAAACGAGGCTCGCACAAGATATAAACAACTAAAATGCTAAGAGCAGTGCACAACTTTGCCAACGTATCATTTGAGTCAACAGATTTATCAGTACTGTCGTCAATTGATATGTCACCAGTATTCATATCGATCTCAACACCATCAAAATGGAATGTTTCGGCATCTTCAGTGCTAAAGGGCTTGACCTTCACAAAAGATCTGTCATTTGTTTTGCTGCTTAGTTTGAAGACCGAAAGATCAAGGTAACCCTTTTCTGAAAAGAGAGACAGAATGTAGAAATATCTTTGAAGGCAATCAAAGTCATGGGTTTACACTGTTAAGAAAAACTATTCAAAAGTTGCATCATCATCTGATGTAATGCTAAAATTCAAATATGGGTTTTTATGGGACAGTTTACCTTGAAAAATAATGATAGATTTCAGTCTGGAGAATCATAATTAACTGATGATGCATGAATTAGAAATGGAAATTAAAGATGATTACCTTTGGGCTGAAACACATCACTCCCTCCAACATAGCCTTTCCAGATGCCCTTCACTACGCATTCATCTCCTTTCGCCGTTTTCACCAACATCGCTCGTTCGCCGCTTACAGCATCAATGGTTATCGCAGACTCCGGGTTACCAACCTTCAAGGAAATGACAACAGTGTAAAAGATTGTAACAGATATGTGGAATTGGCCTGAAAATATGACATTGATTAATTTGCTACAGGGATAAAGAAAAAGTTCAGAAACTGTCAATCATTCCAATGGTCAAATACTGTCATAATTTCGATTAAATTGCTGGATCCAGATGGGTTTGGATGCCAAGAAACTTTTACGGTCAATTTTACTGTCGTTCAATGCAAGAAGCATACATGTGCAAAAAATTGTAGATGATGGATGAACGTTGTGCATTTATGGAGGAAAAAATATTCCGACACACAGCAGCTTATTACATGATTATGGGCCACAATATAATCTCAAGGGAGGCCTTGGAGGGGGTTGAGTTAAAAAAAAACCAGAACCGCAAGCGGTTTCAACGCTTGTCTGTTAATGTGAATTGTGAAATCTATTAATGTGTGCCAGATTATAACCCAAAGGCCAATACCTAATTTCATAACCCTAAGCAAAATTTCAAGGTTACAATGGGCAGTTCAAGAATAAAAAAAGATGGCTGCCAAAATGACCACAATCTTGGATTTATCAACATTTTCCTGATCCATGCCCACAGGCCAATACCTGTACCTAATTTCATAACTCCAAGCGAAATAGTAAGGTAAAAATGGGCAGTTCAAGGATGTCAGGCATTTGAAGTGGCAATTTTGGTGGCCATCTTGGATTTCTCAACATGTTCCCGATTCATGCCCACAGGCAAATACCTGTATCAAATTTCATTACTCTAAGAGGAAAACTAAGGTCACAGTGGGCAGTTCAAGAATGGTGGCTATTTTGTGGTGGCCATTTTGGCAGCCATCTTGGATTTCTCGACATGTCTCCAATCCATACCCACAGTACCAAACTTGTACCAAATTTCATATCTCTAGGTTGAAAACTAAGGTCACAGTGGGCAGTTCAAGAATGGCGGCCATTTTGTGGTGGCCATTTTGGCAGCCATCTTTGATTTCTTGACATGTCCCCGATCCATACCCACTGTACCATACCTGTACCAAATTTCATAACTCTAAGTTGAAAACTAAGGTCACAGTGGGCAGTTCAAGAATGGTGGCCATTTTGTGGTGGCCATTTTGGCAGCCATCTTGGATTTCTCGACATGTCTCCGATCCATACCCACAGTACCAAACCTGTACCAAATTTCATATCTCTAGGTTGAAAACTAAGGTCACAGTGGGCAGTTCAAGAATGGCGGCCATTTTGTGGTGGCCATTTTGGCAGCCATCTTGGATTTCTTGACATGTCCCCGATCCATACCCACTGTACCATACCTGTACCAAATTTCATAACTCTAAGTTGAAAACTAAGGTCACAGTGGGTAGTTCAAGAATGGTGGCCATTTTGTGGTGGCCATTTTGGCAGCCATCTTGGATTTCTCGAAATGTCCCCGATCCATACCCACTGTACCATACCTGTACCAAATTTCATAACTCTAAGTTGAAAACTAAGGTCACAAATGGACACTTACACAAACCTTAACCGGGACAACGACGCCGACGACGATGACGCCGACGACGATCGAGTGACGACAATAGCTCTTCGTTTTCAAAGAAAACAGACGAGCTAAAAAAATGAATAATTCTTTCTGGGCAGTCTTGAAATAAATAATTTATGCTGGGGGTATTTCTTAACAGGGTATTGTTCGATAAAGAAAGGAATATTTGGGGACATCATGCACTCACAATGAATAGTAACTATTACTGTCACCGTAACCATGAAATGAATAGTTTCCCGTCAAAGAAGAAAACTGCAATGCAGTGCAAGCCCCTCTTAACTGATTATTAAATGGTAGCGGTAGGTAGCCCCTTTATGATATAAATCAGAATTTATTGCTTTGATGTGAATCGCAAATATCACATTTCTATGACATTTGACATTTCTATCGGATGCAAAATATCTAATAATATAATGTTGAAAAGAATAGTCACCTGGCCTTCAGTGACTAACTGCTCGTGGCCAATCACATGAGATATGGAAACAAGTTCTCCTTTGTGATAAACCTGAATGATTGACAGATGCACGTCCACCGTGTGTAGGATCCGAAGAGTGAGCAACTTGTTTCCCTCTTTGTCAGATACGCTGGAAATAAAAAAACACGCCAAATGTTGTATTACATTTACACCACAAACGGATAATTGGTATGGATTGAAACCCTGCAGATCTTAAAAATAGGCAGCCCTTTTAAGAATAATTATCAAAAGCAGCAAAAAAAAAAATCAGTCAGATACTCAAAATAGATATCAACTGATTCATTAAAAAAATCACATACAATATATAAAATAAATAAGTTACTCACGTATGCTCAGTCCGATCGATGTGTACCTCGGCATCATCAGGAACATACCCCAAAGCCATAGGACCAAGCACTTCTGAGATTTCTTTTCCATGAACAACATCCGACTTGAATTCACCAGGAACAAGATTTAGTCTGAAATATTGATTTTCGAATGTCATGGTCTATTTTTAACAATGATCAAACTCTTTTTTTTTTAACCAACTTAGATTATCAGTTTGAACAGCCATTGAAAGTAATTTCAAAAATCGAGTTGGTTCTGGACATCGGTCACTCAAAAGCTTCATGTATGGTGATGTAGGACATGGTAGGTATGTAAAATAATCTGGACCACCATCAGTATTTTCCATATTCCATAAATATGTTGAATTGCCTATGATGAACCAGGGTAGAAAAATAGATTTTGTCTGATACCAATATCATGTACTTCATTGACACTAGTACTCATTTGAAAACTCTACTGAACAGTTTACATTATTTGTATCAAATTGCAACGTCTTTTCGGTATCAGGAATTACATGCACTAACCTCAGAGTGCTCTCTTTGCCTTGTGCATTCAATGGCTCCTTGATCTTCTTCACTGCACTTCGGGGATCAGGGCCTCGGTTTCTGCATCCAGGGACGGAAAGTTCTTCGTTGAAGTAAAGATGCCAAGCCTGCAAAATGGCCGCCTTATTCTCACTTGGGATTTGCAGGAAAAGTTTCCGGCTGTCGTAGTCGAGTGGTTGTCTGTATAATTCCATAGTTTCTTTCTTGTACAACAGAGGGCACATCATGTGACTTCGCCAAATTAGGTCAAGGTCAAACATTGGAATGACGCCGAGTTGAAGCTGAGGCTCCCTCTTCCTCAAGAGCAAAAATTCGGAGTAACGGCGAACGGCATGTTTTAAGAAAGTTGCATCGTCCATATGAGGAAGTGAGACGTGGTAATAGTAGCTAGCATTCTCCTCAGCAGCTCTCTTAAGGTCATGCTTACATTTGGACTTGTAAGAAACTTTATCAAGGTCAAGGTCGAGATCATAGCTTTCGTCTGGATAGAGGTCGTTCCAGATTTGTCGGCTTTTCTGCACAATGTCAGCAGTCGGAGTGATGAACCTGTGATCCGGGGTGAACTGGACCAGCCTCTGACAATCTTTGTCGTACTGCGTGGGACTCAGCATGTGGACGTGCCAAATCCAGTAGACGTCAGCAGGTGGCAGCACATCTGTGTCTAAAAATAGAATAAACAAAATTAAACGAAGACGGAAGCTAATTACGTAATACGCATTAAACCAAATTGTCATCAATGAATCTTGATTATAAATGTATTCAATAAGGGCAGCAAACTGTAGTCACTGCTACTGTGTAGGAGGTTTAGTCCCTCCTCCAGCGTGATCTAGTTCTAGATCACGCCAATAGATGTCAGTCTAGTGTGGTGCAAATTTTTATATTTGCTGGATTATGTCTATACTGTTTGGTATTATTGTGTATAATGTGGGTGAGATTGCATTGTACTGGATAAGGCATACGTTTAATAAATCTATCCAAACAAAGTGGAGTGACGTAAGTTTTCTTTAAACTGGTTTCAGCGACCATGAAGGCCTAAATTGGCATTACTCCATTGATGCCAAGGTGGAAGGGCCCTATCTTATACAGGGCCCTCTCATGTCGGGGCCTTAACCTCAAAGTTTGATTGTATCATGCAGTTTTCACCTTTGTCGCAAAGACAGACAATTTTTCTTTTTTCTTTATTTCTAATATTTTTGGGACCTTGCACGGGCCCCCCTGAGTGGTTGGGCCAGTGGCAGCTGCCACTCTGCCACATAGGCCAGTCCGCCCCTGTGAATTTTTGTCAGTTAGATCCCAATCTGCATGTTAGAACCCGACAAAGAGGTGTCTTACTGACTTAGACACCACATGCTTCTTTATTATATGTTTCAACTCATAGTTTTTGCAAAATAAACAGCAATCTGATTGTTTGTTTGCTGTTGTTAACAGTGTTAATCCTTAGCAGGGCGCTATCATGCCTATCGTCAGTTAGATACCGGCTTTTCCAATGGTATAAGTGCCTTGGTGATGTCTAATTACAGTTATCGCACAGTACTGTATGCTTTACGGTTTTTATGGCACCGAGATGACTAATATTGCACAAGTGCACAAGGGCACAGCTGATAGCTATCCAGCTGTCTTTTTAGTGATCTGATATCTATCTATCTCTCTGACAATTAAGAAATCATTTTAATCATTCAGTTTTATTTCAGCAAAAATAACATTTAATAGATCAGTTTCTACTGTTTACGACAAGAAGACTCTGATAAGTGTAAGGGGGCCACCATTTCTTCTCAAAGGGGGGGGGGAGCTTGGAGCTTTTAAAAAAAAAAAATAATGTTTTGCTCAGTTTTGGTGAAATAAATAAATTCTTTCTTGGCAGTCTTGAAATAAATAATTTCTGGTGGGGGTTTTTCTTAAGAAGGCGATGCTGGATTTAGGAATGAATATTCGCGGACTTCGCATGCTTGAAATAAATAAGTACGGCCGCCGTTACCATGAAATAAATAATTTCCCGCCGAGGAAAACTCCAAGCCCCCCTGATTATTAAATGGTTGCCCCCTAAATAATTTCAGTATTTCATTGTTCTCAAAGAGACTGATTTTTCCAATTTTTAATTGATACTGCATAAATTCAAATTCAAATTATTTTATTTATATAGCGCATTCTTCAACATATTAAAACATTATGTATAAAATTATATAACAATACTATAAATAATAGATTTTTTATAAAATTATATAAAATGCAGAATAAATATTTAAGTTGAAATTGGTAAAGTTTTTGTACTTAAAATTCAAGATAAAATCGAAAGTTAAAATTTTTCGTAAAGAAATGTTTTTAATTGGCGCTTGAAACAATCGACGCTGGTTGAGTTCTTAATGCTCAGTGGCAACTCATTCCACCAGGTAGGTCCTGCTACACTAAAAGCCCTTGCTGCAAAGGTCTTCCGCACTGTAAACAGGGATGAGCAAAAAAGGGAAAAAGACATCGTTATAATATAATCACCTTGAGATTTCTTTTTGAGCGGCAACCACAGAGTTTCATATCTTTTCACTGCAGCTGCTAAAAGGTCAGGTTGCTTCAAAAGATTTGGGAGATATTCATAATTTTCTTTCAAAAACTTTCTGTAGCTGGTTGCTATGGCAACAAGGTCCTCAGCGAAAAATAGGTCACTGTCCCGGATGTGCTGTGACCCCATTGCTCACGTGACTAAAGTTGACTGTGATATGAATGGCACAGAGGGAGTAGATCTGAAGCTGATAAGGAAAAAGGGAACAAACAGTAAAACATATATATATCGATTATTAAAACTACTATGAATCATAGACTCTTTTTCACAGTGCCACGTTTAGAAATGATATGTCATGAATAGGTAAAAGGCAATAGATCAACCAGAAAACCAATTAAGGCATGGGACATACATTGTATCATCTCATGTCACACAGCAATTCACAATAACCACAAAGATCCAAACAATACATGCATAATTGAGGACCATCAAACCATAGGCGGATCCAGGGGGGGGGTGGGCACAAGGGGCGTGTGCCCGTCATATAAACCCTTCATATTTCTATTTGAAAAAAATGTAGAGACTCCAATGTTATAAGTAATATTGCCCTTTCCGAAAATCAAAAATCCTGGATCCGCCCCTGCAAACAATGACACATTCATCAGCCACAGCCTCAGAGCATGGGTGACAAGAGACATAATATTTATATGCATATTTAATGATTTTGTGCAAAATATATACAGCAATACACAACAAAGAATGATACTACTGATTTAAAAGCACAACAAACATTATATGCATTATCATTATCTGAAGTTCATCTCTCTATCAATTTGACTTATCTATCTATATAGGTATAAATCTACAAATGCCACATTACCTATATAGTTGTGTATATCAGCAGTTTTCCATACTGCAGCTCACTCCAAATAACTTTTTGGCACTCTGTGAATCTATGCCTCACCCAAGTTGAGCTGGGTGGGATTGTTATTGCAGGAGTGTCAAGAGCTGTGTGACACAGATAGGCAGCAGACCACGAAAAATATTGTAAACATTGGATCATGCATCATAACATGCAAACTTGCAGAGGACAACAAAATGATTCTGTTGTCAATCCACCAGGCATATATCAGGCTGTCTGTGCATTTCATCAAAATTTGATTTGTCAGTCTGTTACTGGGCCCAGCTAATTAATTAATTAATTAATCTTAATATATAATCTATCATTTTGTAGCCTTGGTTTAAAAACTAATATAATTATATTTAAAAAAAAATTATGCAGGGTGTAGATTTTTTTTTTTTTTAATTTGACAGAATAAACTTGGGTCAAATTGAAACACAAAATTCATATTACAAGGGCTGAGAATTAACACAAAGGATATTTGTATGCAGTTTCATGATGTAATCTTCAATTATAAATCCAACAAGGCCACCTAAACCTGTTGGTAAGTAAAAAAAAAAATTTTTTTATGTTTTGAGATGGTCCTCCCAAACCAGTTTGGATGATGACAAAAACCCTGGTGGTGAACTTCTTGATGATCTGCTTTAATATGCGGAAAATTATTTTCACATATATATAGAGATAGATAGATAGATAGATAGATAGATAGATATGGTAAGTGCAGCCCTCTAAGCCCAGTTCTGGGCGCTCACGAGGGTTGATTGATGAGATGAGAAAGAGAGCAAGAGTCCTCAACATGTTACACGTTTACCCTAGCCCTGGGACCCATGCGAGAGCATGGGTCGTTCCATTGAAAATCTTGAGTTCCAATGGGATGATTCATGACCCCTGTCCCACAGGGGTCCAGGGCTACATTTACCCCATGTGAGGGATCTTTTACTGTACTATGATTTATCAAACTTTGGTGCCCCCCCCCATAGGGACGCCACTAGGGATTATTGAAGAAATCAAAGGGGTGTAGGCTACCTACTCTTTTTTGCCCTAGCCCTGGACCCCTGTGGGACAGGGGTCATGAATCATCCCATTGGAAAATCATGAGATTTGAAGGACATGGTCTCGGAGAATGAAATTTTAACCCTTTATTGCTTTGTTTTGTATTAAATTGCTGGTACATTCAAAAAGTTCACCTTTTTTGCTGCTGACTGCACCTATTTTGATCTTCTTCTGTCAATGGAATAGGTGTACAATATACCCTTGAACTTGAAGAAATGGTTTTCATTCTTACACATTGGGAAAATGGCCATTTCTGATTGGTCCAAAGATGATGATGTCATAACAAACATCTATGAAATCATAGATAGTCTAAGTGACGTCACAATAGTGACATCCCAATTCAAAAGGAGGCTGATGGCTAACTCCCATAGTTTTTGATCATATCACTCTTTTAAAAGTGATTTTAACAATACTAATCTCTGTGGAATAGCTTTGAAAAGTGATGCCGTCAGCAGGGTTATATATGGGCTACCCAAGGCCAAAATTTCATCAAATTTAGATAAAAATTGACTACTTTAGAGCAAATCTCCTGACTCCATGTCAAACACTCAAGATTTTCAATGGAACGACCCATGACCCAGGGCTATTTTTGCCCTATGTATGTAGTCCAGAGAAAGGTGATAAAGTATGACAAAGAAGATAACTTAGTGTTCATATGAACTTTTTGGCAAAATAAATCAGCTGGTGCTTTGGTATAGTTGTACTTGACATTGTTGTACATGTGGGATGTTTTGCGACTAAATTGTGAGTAGCTCTCTATTTTAGCTTCTATGGTTTTTAATAGTTAAACAAAAATTCAATGCCACCTTGCATGGTTTTGCTGAAATTGATACCCCCCTTGAGTTTCATGTGGATTTTTAGTACCCCACCCTTTGGTTTCACGCATATTTTTAGTCCCCCCCTCGACATACAAAGCAATACACACATATATACTGTTATACACGGTCTCGCATATAGTATTCGCGGACTTTTGCGCGTTAAAAAGCGCGGAAAAAGTGAATGTATGCGTGTTTTATAACATTTTTTCTCTGTTAAAATGTCTTACCCCCCTTGGACATGTTGTCAAAAATTAATACCCCCCCTTGAAACATGCGTGAAAAGTTAGTACCCCCTCGGACAAAACTCCCACCCCCCTAGTCATAAATTCTGAACGGTCCCTAAATAGCATTAAAACCAGGAAATTGAGATCATGATTTTAAAAATGCACGTATGCACATGGTCTGTATACATTGTAACTACATATATTGTACATTTGGCATCATATTCATACCCAATGTATCCTCATTTGTATATCAACAGGATGCTGCTTCATGTTGTACATGTGCATTGATTCGGCCTCGTGAGGTAAACGAGGAACTCGTACAGTAATTAGGGAGGTGTCCAGATCCTACCTGCTAGGAAGTGTGAGAGATAGAATAATTTAATTCAAAGGTTAAAGTGATTGCACATTCATTTCTGTAGTTTAATAGAAGAATGAGGATGGCATCATTTGCAGCTCTCCTGACAGTGGTAATTACCTTCACTGCAAGTAAGTATAGGCATACTTTATCATATATGTTTATAATAATGATATATTATATTATAATAATACTATAATACATGAATATAATATATTATACAAGTTCTGAATCAGCATGCATGATATGAGAGTAATATGAAAATTTATTTGGACAAGGATATTCATAATATAATACAGTCTTGATCAAAATGCTAGAATAATTAGGATTTTCAAGCTGTCAACCAGTCAGGACTTCAATATATATATGTATATATATATATATTCAAAAATTGTCTGAAATTTTATCATGGCTCAACGACATAGACACAAAATATCAACGAATGCAAAAGAAACTTAATCTTGATGTGAAGAGCAAAAACATCATGTTGAAATTGTATTGTTGAATACCACATGCATTTACCTCAGCCTTCACTTGTCTTGACATGTATTCTGCCAACTTGTTTTTTGCTTATATTTTTACTGATATGGTCGGTTGGCCATTCTTCAGTTAAAAGTCATTTGCACCAGGTTCACATCAGTTAGCTTAACCTCCCCCAATGCCTCATGTGTGCAGAGTTGTCGAAGATGTCGCTATGGTGTAATCTATTTATTTATTTATTTATTTAAAAATATATTTACAAGCTGGATAACACAATCTGATAAATAAAACAGTTTTTCATGTGGTCCAGCCACTAATGAATACGTAATTAGATAAATAGGTAACATATAAAATCATTAATTAAAAACATTTCTGACATTAGATTTAAAAACTTCAATTGACGATGATTCCTGAATGTGACTAGGTATACTGTTCCATACATTAGAACCTCTATAAATAAACGATTTCTTTAAAATGTTGGTTCGGCAAAACGGAATCTGAACATTCATAGTACTGTTACTTCTAGTGTTAAAATTATTAGTCTCACATGCCATAACAATTGAATTACATAAATAGTCTGGTGCATTTCCATAAATACAGTTGTACATTTGTGTAGCTAAAAAATAATTTATTCTGTGGGTAACATTTTGCCATTTAAGTTGTCTAACCAGATCTTCACCTCTAACATTTATAATATCGAAATTGGAACAGATTATCCTGGCAGCTCTATTTTGTAATCTTTGGATGGTACTAACATTAACATTACTACAGCCCCATACAGTACAAGCATAGTCAAATATAGGCTGAATATATGACTTATAGGTTAATATTAATACAGATTTGAATCATTCAACAGTAACTCTCAACTATCTGAAATCTATGATCAGTTCAGGTGAAGTTTCAGCAAATTATCTCTTTCTCAATTCTCTTTTTTCAGAAGCCGTCCAATCATTGGCAGATGATGCTTCCTACTCAGTCGGGAAATTCAGCACACTTGCGCATGGAGTCAAGTCGGGGGACGTCATTGTGACTCCTCCTAGGAATATTACCATTCATAACTTGCATTATGATGGAGCGGGGCCAGGTATATAAATTGTTAAAGTCACATTTAAAAAACAATCGATTTACCAATTTTTTATACAAATAAGCTGTATACAAAGATGTTTGATCGTATGAGAAGGTGCATTTAGTGCCTGATAATCTGTGCAGGCCAGCATCATTCTTATATTACTTATAAGTATGATATCTATACCTACAGGAGCTATGTCATTTTAGCCTGATAACTTGCTTCATTATATGCACAGACAAAACCAAGTCTTCAGATAGTTGAGAGTTACTGTTGAATGATTCAAGCTGTCCGTCCAAACTATTTGTGAATCAGGTTTATGTCAAATAATTGGGTCAAGCATAAATTAAGGAAATTGTCAGTCCTAATGAGTAGCTGGCTGCACCATGCACTTCAGAAATCAGAATTTTTGATAAATCAATAGAAAAATTTGATTACGGTTGACTCGTCCAGACTAAAAAGTCCCAAATTATTCCTACAGATGCCTACTTTGTGGTGGGAAATGGAACTGGACCCCTGAGTGACCCCTATGAGAAGATTCCTAATGAAGAAGGAAGGTTTGCAGTGTTTTTGTTTCTCATCTTTGATGTCCATTAACACCAGGTGGCAGCTCAAATATTATATATATAACGTTTCATAGACAATTTTCATATCAAAACATATACCTTTGGACCTGGTGTTTAATATGGAACTGGTTCACCATCTTTGTAAATGTTTCTTTGCTGCTGTGGTTCCATAGTATTCCAATTAATAGTATACAAACAGCTATATTTACCTCCATAGGTATAGCTGTTTGTATACTATTAATTGGAATACTATGGTTCACCATCTAAAAACAAGTATTCAGATTTCTTGGTCAGCTTTGTAATTAAAACCCCACACTTCCTTTCAGTTACGAAGTCCTGTCGGCCTACAACGGCGAGACGATCACTTTACAACTTCCTTCAAACCTGACCGTTCACAACATCGAGTGGCTCAGCATCTACTGCATTAAATTCAATCATCATTTCGGACAAGTACGACTGAAGAAACACACCAGCAAAGCTGCCACATTAATGGGAAGTGCTGTTACCTTGAGTAATCTGATTGCCCTCCTGTCTGTTTGGCTGTTAAAATAAAAATTCTTTAAAAAGTAATATTGTTGTCATGTTTGTTTAAACTTTAGATTAAAAGAAATAAGCCCGTGCAGCCGTGCTACCTGTAGAATTAGTTGGAAAGATGTATGAATTACACTGTGATGCAGAAATAGCCAAGGGCCCGTTCAGAATTTATGACTGGGGGGTGGGAGTTTTGCTGGAACTTCCCGTCAAAAATTGATACCCCCCCTTGAGTTTCATGCGGATTTTTAGTACCCCAACCTTAGGTTTCACGCGTATTTTTAGTACCCCCCCTCAACATATCGACATACAAAGCCATACACACATATATGCTGTTATACACGGCCACGCGTACAGATTCGGGTTATTTTGCGGCCTTTTGCGCATAAAAAAGTCAAAATAAAATGAGTTTATCCGTGTTTTTTCAATGTTTTTTCTTAGTTAATATTTCTTACCCCCCCTTGGAAGCGTTGTGAAAAATTAATACTTCCCCACTTGAAACACGTGTGAAAAGTTAGTACCCCCTCGGCCAAAACTCCCACCCCCCCAGTCATAAATTCTGAACGGTCCCCAAGTTTCGAAGAAATAAAACCTGATGTTCAGAGAAAGGGAGAAGATAACTGATCTGGCATATCTTCTTATTATTACTTTTATGTCGGTAAATAGCCTATTGACTAATGTTTCTATGTTAAAATACTTCCCGACAATAAAGAAATATTTGACTTTGACTTTGAATTCAGAGAACCTGCAGGTGCTGCCCTCTTGTGAATTTTTTATTAAATGAATCATCTTGAAACTAATCATGATTAATTGGAGCATTTTGAGACGTGGCCCAAGCCTTGGGTGCCCAGGAGGTACAGGGAAATTTATAAAGTGAGACATTGAGTATAACTTGAGAATATTGCAAGTTCTTATCATTTTAATTGTGAGATTCCTCACACATTTTTGTGCACGGCTTGTCCAATACGGCTGTCCCCATCAGAAAACCACAATGTGGCGACCATCTCTTTTTTTCTCAGGCATCCAATTACCATGCTTTTTCAGTACATATAGGTACCTACATGACTGGTGTAGGAAAGATCAGTAAATTGGTGAAACTGTTGTTCGAAAGACGTCTAGTGTCTGAAATTTAGTCTTTGATGCTAATGCAACAATGTCAAATCATGTTAGTCAAATCTGTAAAACCGCTTCTCACTCCTTGTGGAAATTGGGAAAACTTTGACATTTACTTGACTATAAATCTGCAGAAAAACTTGTTCATGCCTTTGTGACTTCTCGTATAGATTATTGTAACAGTTACAATAATGGCACATACCCTTTAATTCAGGGATGCCCAGGGTCTTTCAGTTGCCCCAGCATAGGGGTCCATGGGCTCGGACTAAAGTGAGTTCCTGGGGTGAGATCTGAACCCACGCCCTCAAAGCCAGTTGACAAGCGCACTTACCAATTAGGCAACGGGGAACTCTCAATTAGAATGGTTTATCAAGCATAAAAATTAAAATGGTTCCAAAAAAAAAATTTTACTGAAGGATTAAAATGGTTTCTGGTTAAAAAAAAAAAGTTTTATTTCATTCATTGTAGGCCTAATATTGAATTGTGTTTTGGAGGGCTCATGGTGCCCCCTGCTAGCATGGTGCCCTAACCTGCAGCTTTTTCAGCCTATTTACACCCCTCCACCACTGATTACGGTAACGATTGTTACCGTATCCTAAAATGGCTGACACCAAAAAAGTTAGAGAATTGGAAGCCTGCAGTAGGCAAGTTAGATGGCCAGCACGTCCGAAATTAAACACTCTAATGATGATTCTTTACTTTACAAGACCCACTAATGTGAAATATTTCTGTGAATCCTTCAGTGGATTTAATATACAATCCCTCATTGAAAATTTGAATCGAGAGACGGTAACAATAACGATCGGAGACGGTAACTGTGTCTCAAGATTCCTGAATGAGACGGTAACTATACATTTACCAAAGTGTCTGTAGAGTCTGTACAGCTTTGCCTAGGATCATCTGTGACAATTCATGCTTCATAATCTTGAAATTTTAATACTGAATCAGGATAATGATGCATGTAAGTTGGCCATTTACCCAATTTATAGGGAGAATCTCAGCTATTGATTTCAACGCATAATTTAACAGATCTCTGTCATGATGATTCTGTTGATGGAAATGATATCATTGTCAAATTGTATAGTTTAATATTTATGCCAAAATCAATTAATAAATATTCTAGTTTATAAGTATAATAAGTTAGTATATGACAGTATAAATGACAAGCCCCATAATAACCTGCAGTGACTCAAATCTAAATAAATGGGTCCCTGCATGTTGATTGGTGGTACACATATATTCATGCATTTGAGTTTTAATATATACCAGAACTCTTTCTAACCAGTAGTTGTGTATCCATGGGTGGGGAGCTCAACAAGGTCAAGTGCTGCCCCATCCCCCAGGGATTGATAAATAGGAAAACATTTTCATCCCTCGAGCTCTTGGCTTTGGCGCGCCATTCCAAATTTTTAAAGAGAAAAGGTTCTGCCGGAGCATAATTTTGGCTAATAATACCTGGACGACTGAAAAAGTGACATAATAGCTGGGCACAGCTCCCCCAATGTTTTGATCTTGGGAGCCCCCCAAGGTGCCCCCCCCCCCCCCATTTCCGTCACTGCTGGCACCCCCATCCCAAATTTGGCTAGGCTCTAATGCAACTGCTTGAATACAAAAAGTTGATTCATCATATCAAATAGTACTAGTCTATTCACTGAGCCCATTGCTGTGTCGTCCTCCTGTCCTAATATGCCTATAAATATCAGTCGTAAAGCCCAATCAATCATCCATCTGTCCATCCTATTCACTGAGTCAAAATGCTTAACATCCAAGTGCTATAACAATTGGTAGAGCTAATTAAAGCCGCAGAAGTAGACCTACTTCTTGAAACATGTAAGTGCATTGCTATTCCTGCTGCCAAAAAGCATACATTTAGACGCAGTTACCGTCTCCTAAAAAATATTGTTACCGTTCTCAACCCTGAAATCGTTTTTACAGTTACCGTCTCTCGATTCAAAACTTCACTGGTCAAACATGCCCTTTCTACTACAGCTTGAGCAAATTTGAAGTGCTGGACCTAACATACGAACATGGCACTGTTATCCAGCTATGTTCCAAGCAAAAGTATGCAGTATTATAATAAGACCAAATGGGTATGGTGGTATTTTGAGAAGTACTCCACGAGTTGAAGATATCCTGAGTCCTCTGTACCCACGAGTGCGTCAGCACGAGTGGGTACAGAGGACTCAGGATATCTTCACGAGTGGGAGTACATCTCAAAATACCACCATACAACCATTTGGTCTTATTTATACCCCATATTGTAACACAAAAAAAAGTTGAATTTCACTCTGATGATCAATACTCAACAGTGGCCTCAGCCAATCAGAGCACAGACAGCAGCTCAACTGATGATGTCACAATGTTGTGACGTCACCATGGCCATGACGTCACAATGGCAAACAATGCAATGACATCATCGACAATGATCAAACCATTGAGTATACAACAAACCATTGAGTATACAACGCAATACCACATGGGATATATCCACTGCTTTTTCATGTGGTATTGTAAACATTATGGGTATTAGATCCAGGAAATAGCTGCTTAATTCAAGTCACATGGCCAACGTTCTTGTGTCCACCATTTTAGGATACGGTAACAATCGTTACCGTACTCAGTGGGGGAGGGGTGATTTAGTAATCCGGCCCTGTTTGCGACCTTTGGAGCTAGTTTGCCTACAAACTTCTTCCCTGATAATGTCGTTGTCCAGAATAGCTTCAATGTAGCTAACTAGAAAAACTGTTGACACTGTCTTGTGTCGCTTGATAAAAAGTGTGCGTTCACCAACTTTGAAACACATGTCTGCAATTAGTTAAAACAAAAAAATCAAAGATTTACCGACAATGCAGTCAGGAAATAAGTTCGGAAGTTATCATTCTTCCCTTCATAGGCCTAAATGGAGGTCATGTCCCTGCGTCATGTCTGCCTGACTATAATGTGACGTCATTGCCATTGTTGATGACGTCAGCATCAGATCCAAGATTTCTGTCGATGTTATGGACGTCACCGCAGTGCTTTTTTTAGTTCTGCATGGCAGAAATTGGAGGATTGTCTATAGGCCTAGATAGATACAAGTCTGACACTTCATCAAAAATGCATGTTCACATGGTAGCTATGCTATGTGTAGGCTAAACTTTGGTTTGTTGTAAATAAATGACGGGAGAAATTGGGAGGTCGAGTTCAGAAGGGAAGTGGCCCTGACTAATCTTTTGCAACATGTAGCCTATAAAAATGTATTTGCAAATAAAATCATTTTACATCTTTTATGTGTTCATTGTAGACGATTTTTTTCTTCTTGGCATTTTAATTGCTTTTGGTAAAATGTCATGTTCAGGGTGACCACAAGTCATGTGAGCAGGGCTCATGTTGCCATGTCATCAGGAAAATTTGGTTGTCATGGAAACTTGTCATGCTTGTTTTTCAGAATCATGACTGCAGGCCTTTTCTGCTAGGAAAATTAATTTTTGCTGACTTTGCTACCCTTGAGTCCATTTGTTGACAAATAGAGTTCAGAGATTCGCCACAGTGATCAACGATAACAGCAACTGAATGAGAGAAATTTTGCACAACACGTCTAACTACAACCAAATGATATTTAAACACATTAAAGAAGACTGTTATAGTAATTCCAGCAGTCAAACTGGCACACAACCTTTTCTTTTGGTTGGCATAACTGCACAAAACCAGGCCTATTTTGCCATTTTTGCTGTCTCTTCCATTATCAGTGATATCTAGAAATGGAAACTTTTCGCAAGGAGAACCCTCGGTTAGCGCACAATTCAGAATTTTCAAAAGGGAAAAATTCCGCCACGAGTACATACAGAGTATAAAAATACCCGGGGGACTGAAAAAGTGAACATGATAATTTAACCTGAGACAAATCCATGCTAAATAACAAAAAGAGATTACAGTGTGTACCAATCACATTCCGCTGTAATGTTTCAGAAAATTAATTGTGTACAGTGGCGTAGCTAGGAAATTTTCCAGGGGGGCAAAATATTCAAGTCAGCGATGGAAATGGAACATTTTTGTCGGGGGAGCTATTATCGCTGTCGCGGCAGAGGCGCGCCATCGGCAAAATGCAACGTTTGATGACAATGTAATCACTTCTTTCTTGGTCAGGATGGAGCCAGGGGGGGGCGACCGCCCCCCCTGCCCCCCCTGTAGCTACGCCACTGATTGTGTATAATGATAAAGTGTTAAGATTCTACCGTATGTTATCTTCTAAAATATCTTATGGTAATTTTCCATTTAAATTATAAAATGTTTTATTTCTAACTCATAGATTTGATTGAATAACTTTTAGAATTGTGAAAGTCAGCCCTGGGCAAACTGTCTCAATCAATACATCAAGATCTGCGTAGTAGGTGTTCTATACAAGGTTAGAATTCACAGGTTTTATATTGTCTTACAATGAGTCATAGTATAGAGGTTCATCAAAACAATTAACCTTAGGGCACCAGTTATGTCACACGGTTGTCAATCAATTTATATTATTACTGTGAAGACAGCCTGACTTTCCTGCACTTAAAAAATGGCAACTAATGCCCTAATTTGGCAAAGTAAACCATTCGTAATTTAGGCAATTTTTACACCGGACGAAGAATGAGTGCTTACAGAATTGGACTGAAATGTTCCTTGTGATGTCATAGCTCTATTTAAGCCATGAGGTCATAGCCTCTACTTGCAATGCTGTCAAAAAAGTGACCATGAGTATCAATGAGGTCACAAGTTGCTCAATGACAAGTTGACAGCCTATTTCAAATAGGGTTTGTTCTGAGGTCATTAATGGCACCAACAGCTTTTTTGTAAGCATTGTCTTTCGTCTATGTCACCGCTGAGCTTTTAGCTTCAGAGGTGTCTTCATTCTTTCCTCTTATAGGAACTTTCCTCAAATCGCCATGAACCTCAAGACCTTAACTCTGTAATATCATTTGTATTATTATTGTATAAAAGTAATGTGATATATTATATTATTGTATAATGAGATTCAATGATAGCAACGGGGTAGAACTCACCCCATGTTTCCATGGCAACGGTCACCCTGGTGTTTCTGCGCAGCCGCAGAACACCCTAGTAGCAATCTCTGGGGGCAAGCTTGTTTGCCCAGCCAGAACAGAGCCCGCTTCCCGCTGAGGCAGCAGGAGGGCTACCTGTCTCCCTGACGGGATGACGATTCGTCAGGTAAGGGTACTGTTGTTAGAGGTATGATCAAGGGTTACTCTTAAAGGAACCTCAGGTCATGGTTGATTGAGATGGCATTAGTTAATGATGTATGTAATTCGTTAAGATCGCTGTTTAATGTATTGATAAGTTGGTTACCATCGGTTCTTGACTCTTAATGTAACTGTTTATGAATTGTGTATTAAATGGATACGTGAAACTAAACTGTCGAGCCTCTGGTATTTCTTGAGTAAGGTGTTTCGTGGTGGCAAGTGCTAAGGTGTCTCCCGCAGGATCCCCGGCGATGAGTCCATCTACTCAATTAGCTACCTCTCACAAAGATACGTGCGTTAACATTATATGGGGGGAATTAGCTAAAAGATGGCATGGTGAGAGAATACCGGTCTGCGGCTTCTTGGCGCTTGTCTGCTGTGTCACACTGTCTCTTGATTTACTACGTTTTTCAAATTTAAGGAATAGCAAACATATTCAGTTCTTGTACCATTACATGTATTGACTTATCAACGGTAACGTAGGCATCGACAACACACGTTGAACTGTAGAAGCAGAACTCTCTGAGATAGCATAGGAATAATTCTTTATATCTGTAAATGATCATACATAGCAACTCAATGTTTGATGTTTGTACGATGTAAGATTCACATTTAGTGACGTTTCTTCTCGAAACACTAGCCTTGCAATGCTATGGGCTATGGGCCTACGGTTTCTTCGCATGAAGAAAGTCCACTTCTTTGATGTGGAAATTCGATTATGTCACAACTTCATATCATGCATAGCGGGTTCGCCAGCTATGGCTAGAGAGCATTGGTTCAACGCCATGCCATTGGTCGCTGTTTTGGTCTCCTAATTAGCTATTGTTCTGCTATATCGTTAATTAAATTGATTAGTATGCTCTACTAAACATGCAGAGCCCAAAGCCTAAAATTAAATTCATAAAGTTTTACAGAGCCATGTTATCCCACCTTAATTCACCTACTAGTATAGGGGCGCAATTTTCTTATCAGGTAGCTCAGGGGCTTCGCCCATATCTTTATTTGGTTACCTATTAGCTCATGTTCAGCTTCGATATGCCTGCCTCTCATCTTCCACACCTCTCACAACTTTACCTACACACTTCATCCAGACCCGGACCAGACAGCGCACTCAAGTCTCTGGGGCATCTCTCGCATCATTAGGCCTTCCTGGCAACACAGCACATCTTCCAATACGGTAGGAGCTCATTTTGCAAACATTAATAGGAAAGGCACTTGATTCTTATTTCCTTAATTTATTATGTTTTCATAGGCTATCTGTCATCTCCTCTTATACTTTAATTTTTGCATTTTAACGTTACATTACCAATATGTCTGTCTGTTTTCAAACACATAGCATACTATTTAGATTTTATATACACGGCACTTAAGGTCTAATAGCCTGGTCCCATGGCCACGCTATTCTGCCTTCCTTTTTCCTCACTCTGCAACTTAAATATGTCACATTTCATTACTTTTAAAATTACAAATTCGCTATTGCCCGTCCAACGAACACTCTGGAGATTTTGATTATCACATACTGATTGTCATCCCATCATTGTTTTCTTGAGTAACAGCATGCTCTTCTTCATTTATGCATGTTTCCATTCATTTATTGCCGTTGTGCGCATTGATCATTGATAGTGTATCGCGTTGTATTTTGTTGCGTCAGGTCTACTGTTCTACTTTTAGCTAGCCAAAAGTTAGTTAGTTTAGTTTCTTATTGACTTGAAGGGACAAGTCGACATTTTTTCTTCATGTGTGGTGACGTGCTACAGTTAATCCTGCATTTTATATATATGTATTTAAAGCAAGATAAGTGATTACTTATTTCATTATTACTGATATATGGTTTTCAAGTGATGTCTTTATTCCCTTATTCTTCGGGTCGTCGGTTGATATGTGTTTTGAGTTACATCCACGTTTATTGCAAGGAATCGCTGTGGCACATTTTGTAGCCTTTACCCTTATTTTGATTTTAGGCTCTCTTTTTATACGTAATCTCCCTCAAATTAGTTATATTTTTGCTTTAGTAAGTGCTAGTATGCACGGCACGCTTGCTCTTCTTACATCTATTTTTGCTCTGAATGTCTGTCCCGTTGACACAGTTGACACTTCAGCAGTGGTTACTTAAGTTCCGTTTGGAAGCTCAGACAGCGGTTGATAAGGGATATTTGTCTGCTCGTGCTTCTCGTTATATCAAACATTACACCCCTACTATTCTCTTTAATAAATGGTTATTGTTGGCTGCCAATGATAAGAACACTCAATGGCATGTCTATGAGTCGATACTAGACCAGCTAGGTTATTTGTCTCTTCCCTTCCAGAACTTGCTCTGTTTCGTGAGGCTTCTTTTGCTCGTTATAAAACGTATTTGAGAAAACCTACCAATGTATGGCTTTACCCTCTTACCCTCATGATGTCAGAAATTGACTCATCCTCTGCTAGTACAAGTCAGGGCGATAAGGGACACCTCGATGTAACTGACGTTTACACTGACACATCGCTTTCAAGTGAACAGCCTAATACCTCGGGCCAACACATTGCCCAACAACCAGATAATTCTTCATTGACTGTTCCTTTACATGTAAAAGTTGGCGATATTATTGACGGGTCCCGTGTTTCCACACCTTCTCATGATAGCTTAAAATCTCGTGAGGAATCACCTGGCCGACACGATTCTGATTCTGACGAAGACCATTCACATCTTGCTCTCAAGACTGCTAGGGATAAGCTTGATAATTCCGATAAAAATATTTCTGCTGGCCATACTTTTGATAGTGATAACGCTGATAAACAATCTTTTGGTAGAAATAGATCTCCAGCTCTTTCTGATTCTGGAAGTCACGAACATCCATCTAATATTGCTGGCATTCCTGCAAATTCCAATAACGCCGAAACAGGTGAGGATAACTCTGCTTCTCAGGCTGGTCAGTCTGACGCCTCTCTTATACATCAATTAGATTCTCAGCAACCTGGTGCATCATCATTTGATAATACTGGTCAACAAACGCCTGTTTCACAGCCTGGTGCTACTGCACAAACCCCTCCTGTTACGTCTACTGTCAGCAGCAGTGAACACCCCCAATTACCTCCTGTTTCTCCTAGTCATTCTTTACACGGCTCTGATAATCATCACCATCGCACCCCAGACGACAGTCCACGATCTTCCCCCCGCCATCAGACCCCTCCACGTGAACCTGCATCAGATTTGAGCGACGACCAAATTCCTTCATTGGGAGGTCTCCGTCAACAGCACCAAGTCCCTCCTCCCGAGGACCCTTTTGTGTTTGATAACGTTTCCAACAACGCCTATCAAAACCAGGAATTCGACCAGTCTCTTAATAACTTTCAATTTAATCACTCTTATCAGGAGCCTCCATCTCAACAACACCCCCCATCGTCTCCCCCGGGCCACGCACAACAACCTTCCCCGCGGACTGGCACGTCGCCCAGCACCACCCGGCCTGCTCCAGGACCCTCTGCTTTCTCTGTACCCCCCGTCCCATCTCATACATCTACTCAGGGAAGCCAACCCGCATCTTTCACTTCTGCACAGACCTCTCTTACGAATACAGTTCAGTCTGCTACAATCTCATATACTGTAAATACTGTCACTAGACCACGTACAGCTAATACAACCACTCAAGTACTGTTCCCTTCTCACACTCCTCATTCTAGTCGTAAGCCAGTTATAGGTTACACTGATCCCAGCCATCAAACACTTTTGCATCGCCTCTCTGCTCAATCTCCCTCTGGCTCCAATATGGCTTCGAATAATCACAACCCGGGTGTGACCACTCCTTCTAATTACAATGCTACATCGGGCGCCTTTTCTCATACACCTGCAGTTCGCACTGGTGATCAATTATTATTCGAACATGCTAATCAGCCTTCACATTTTTCTCAACAGGTTACCCAGTCTCAAGCCTCTTCAACCAATCAAACTTTTCAAGATCTCCCTAACTTTGATCCTACTTTTAATAATCTTAATTCCCAGGCTCGATCTCAGCCACAAGATCTTAATGGCTTGCGCACATCCCTGCCCTGCCCACCTTCCTATCAGGATTCCAGAGATGCGTCTTACCGAGCTACTCAATCTATTCACGGTCCAATTTCTACGTCTCGTTCAGGTCCCCTGCCTTCTTCTTTTTCTGCAGCAGCATTTAACACCCAAATGCCTGAAACACAGCCTAGAACTAAGCCTCTTAATTTTTCAGAGATGAAACCTCCAGTATTTAATGGAGAATCTGATAGTTTGACACCACAGGCATGGATCACCAAATTCAAGGATCATGTCCAATTACATAATCTAAATGACCAGCAGATATTGCATCGCCTGCAGCTGTTCACTGAAGGACATGCTCGCAATTGGTGTAATGCTTTGAAGCCTATGACTTTGGCTAAACTTGAGAAGTTGTTCTTAGATAAATTTTCATTGCTTAGGAGTCGAGCATCTATCCTCGATGCTTTGTCTCAGAAACGTATCACCTATGGTGATAGCGTTGGCAAATACTTGGATGAGATTAAGGAATTGGTGTCACGTTTAGGTCTACCTGAATCGGTCGTGGCTTTATACTTCCGTAAAGGCCTACCCTTGACTTTGCAGCATTCTCTTCAGTTAATCGATGATAACAAACCTCTTGATGAATTACTTCCAATAGTCCAAAGCATTATGGAGCGCGAAGTCATCGCCCAGCACGTTGACGTCACTAAAATCCCTAGTTCAAAATTCGACACAGGTAATTCGCAGTCAACTTTGCTCACTTTACAGGAATCCATGGGCGCTTTGAATCAATCCCTGCAGCAACTGCCTCAAATGCTTGCACCTCGCGATGTTCCCATGGCTGACACTCAACCCCAATATGTCTCTCAGCAAATGCCTTATGGTCAATCTTCTTTTTCTGGTCTTACTTGCTTCCGTTGTGGACTCCGAGGTCATATAGCTACTCATTGTCGTCGACTCATTCCCAATCAGCCATATAGTCTACCAACATCTTCTGATTACCAGCCTGCCGGACGTTCATACAATCGTGACAATTCTACAAATGATGCCTTCAATCAACGATATAATCGACCTAGCAGACCCTTTCCTAATAGGTTCGGTAATTCGAACAGGAACCTTCCAGCAAATGGATTTGCTAATTCAAACAGATCTGGAAACAATAGGCCATTCTCCCAGAATAACCAAAACTTCAATAATCGGCAGCATGACAATGCAAATCTCGCGCAACAGCAGTACAACAGTAATGCCCCTAATAACTCACGTGTTCAGCACCCTAATGGCATTAGAACTGCTTACCGCTCCCAGAGCGCTGGCCCTTTTCCTCGTAATCAACGACCTCCACCTCAGAATCGTTCACAGGGACCACCACATCAGCAACCACGACATAATGGATCATTCTGACTGTGCACAGACACGGCCGTGTCTCGTCCTAACTCAACACCTGCCATTTCTTCCGATTCTCACCACTTGTCTCCTATCGAATCTAATGACCTTACCAACTCTGCTCCTTCCCAAACCTTTAATACTTCTGTGCAGACTTCTCCTTTTCATGATTTTTCTCATTCCGATACTATTGTTAGGGATGACTTCCCTGACATCTTATATGCAGTACTTCAGCCTCCTACTCCTCTTACTCCTTTATCTATTAAAATTCATGATTGTAACTTTATTCCATCACTTTTGCCCGATGGCACCAAATTCTTTACCCTGTTTGATACTGGCAGCTCACACAATTTAGTTAGCACGTCTCTTATCAAACGTAGTCCCTTTTTGCAGGGCCTTCCTCGTGTTGATGCAGATCCAATCAAGCTTATGGTCGGCAATGGTTCTTCTATTTCCATTTCTCAATTTATCTATTTTGTCATTCAATTTGGCGAGTGTAAAGTTCCTATTAAAACTTTTATTATAGATGTGGCTTCACCAATTGATTGTGTTATGGGCTTGGACGCTCAAATTAGATATAAATGTGTTTTTTCGCTCAGCAGAATCACGCATGGATATTTCTGTCGACCAAATTTTACTTGTCGTACATAAGTCGACCACTATAACACCTAATACATCTTGCGATGTGCCAGTTCGTGTAAATCATTTGGCACAATATTTTAATGGTCCATTTGAGGTTAACATATCTCGCATTATTTCTGAAAAGAACTACAAGGCACTTGTCGATTTGCGCAGTGGCTTTGGTTCAATCAGAATTAATAATGTAGATTCTGAAGATATACATTTGCCTGCTGATATAATTCTAGGAGCACTAGTTATGGATATTCCATTTACAACAGCACCTTCTGTGGTCCAACAGCCTGATACCAAATCTGTTGATGATAATTTACTTGATAACACTAATTACGTCATCATCGATAATGGCCCTAATGCTATTTCACAGCTTTCATACCCAGATTATGATGCTATGGATCCTGACACTCGTGCTCAGACTAGACTACGCAATTATCCATGGCTTCAACCTGACGATCCAACTGTGCGCATGACTGAATTCGATATAGTTAATCAGCAATTGAAGCTCGATAAGTGTGCACTTCAGCCTAACGAAGTAGATAAGCTTCGTGAGATCATTTTATCGCACACTCCAGCTTTTAGTTTATATGGTCAGATAGGAACCATCACCCGATACGTTTGTGATATCACCCAACAGCTTATCACTGATTGTTCTTTTAAAGCTCGCCCTTATATCACTTCCCAAGCTGATATCGCCTACGTACGTAAACAGGTACAGAAGCTTTTGCAACTGGGAATTTTCAAAAAGGAACTCACACAAGCTACCAGTGCACTATTCTTAGTCCGCAAATCACGCACGGACGAAAATCCCCGCCTGGTCGGAGATATGCGTTCTGTCAACAAAGCCTTTCAGCTTTTGCAGAGGCCTTGTGCTAATATTGATTCCTTTAAGCAACAAATGGGCAGTCGTCCTTTTCGTTTCGCTACGGCCATTGACTTAAAACAGGCATTTTTTGCATGTCAAGTAACTCCTCAGTCTCGTCAGTACCTCGGCGTCGTTACATTCTATAATGCAGAGTCCATAACCTATACTAGATTACCGATGGGGTATATCAATTCGGGAGCGCTATTCGCTGAGATAATGACTTTAATTACTGAAGAATTGCCACGAATTTATGCAGAATGTGTTTACAACTACTATGATGATTATTTGCTTCTTAGTGAATCCTCTGAGGAGCATCTCGCTCTCATTGATGCTGTTCTTGCTCTTTTTCATAAACACGGCCTGGTTCTTAACTTGGCTAAGTGTTCTTTTGCCTCTAATTCTACCTTTCAATTTCTTGGCTTTGATGTTGATTTACAGGGACCTAATGGACCTACTTTGCGTATCAGACAGTCTAGAATCGATGCTATTATGAACTTGCAGATTCCTCAAAATAGGAAACAGATTAAATCATTCTTAGGCTCAATTCAATTCATTTCTTCGTTTATACCATCTTACCAAAAGACAGCTGAACCTTTGACGCGCCTGTTGCGCAAGGCTAACGAATTTCTCTGGACTGATGAACAACAAGTTGCCTGGGATGCTATTAAGAAAATTCTTACATCACCACCTATTTTGTCATTCCCAAGACCTGAAGGTGAAATGATTCTGGTGTCTGATGCATCCAGAACCGCCTCCGGTGCAGCTCTTTATCAGTTGCAAACTAATGGAATTGATGATACACCTAAAAAAGTTTTGTTAGGTTATGCTAGTCGATTACATGGTAATATTGCTACCCATAATTACAGCATTTCGGAATGGAAATGATGGCAATTTACTTTGCTGTCCAATCATTTAAATATTTTTTAGCTGGACGTGGTAGGTTTACGATCCTGACGGACCACGCCCCTATTGCTCAAATTCTTAAATCTTCCAGTCATTTTGTAACACCTCGCATAGCAAAATTCTATTGGAAATTACAAGATTACCCTTATCGAATTTATTATGTAAAACCAACCACTACTGAGTTGAAATTGGTTGATATGTTATCTCGTCATCATAACACCCAATGGCCAGCAGATGCTGAACCCATTATTCCAATAGCAGTGGCTGATAAAGATAGGAGCATTAATGACGAAGAGCAACATTCTTATTATAATTTCCTGGATACCAATACTCATCCCCTTTTGACATCTCGTCAAACTTACTATGAAAATCTCTATGCTAATTTTTCGGGTTATTCTCTATTTTGTGTTACAACAAGGGCACAGGCCAAGGAACACTCAGATAATGGTATCTCCCACCCTACCCCACAGCCCACAAAGCCTATAAAACCGCTGTCACATCTTACCAGTGAATGTACCCATACCACTGGACCAGTCTTACCTATTACCGAAATGAAATACAAGACCATCGATAGTAATCAACCTACTATCTTGACTAAAATGCCTCATCAAGCTGACTTAGAACCAGCTATTCGTAAATACATCACAGATGCATTTCATTACGTCAAGATACCTCATGATAGAGTCCAGCTTATAAACGCCCAAAAGCAGGATTTGTATTTGGGACCGGTTTATAACTTCATAGCATATAGCACGTTACCAACTAGTAAGCAAGTGGCAAATCAAGCAGTTGTATTATCTAATCATTTTGCTTTAATCGATTCACTTTTATTCTATGTTCAATCTAGTCCTAAAAGGCATGACGTCATTCTTAAATTGGCCATCCCTAACATCTATATTTTCGACATCATTGAATTCTTTCACTTAAATTTAGGTGCTCATGTAAAGTCTAATAAATTGTATGATGTCATTACATCAAACTTTCACATTAAGAATCTCATGAAATACATTTTGGATTATGCCAGAACTTGTTTGATTTGCCAGCGCTCGTCTCAGGTTATTGAAACAAATAAGCAAAGGGAATTCGTTCCTAGATTGCTTACTGATTGTACTCCCTTTGTGCATATACATTTTGATATCAAAACCTTTCCCCATGCTACTGCTCAAATTATCCATTGTCTCATCCTACAAGATGTTTTCTCCCGTTATGTCGTAGCCATTCCATTACGCAGTAGAAAAGCTGATGAGATTGCTAAGAAATTTATTGAGCATTTTTGTTTACCATACATGATACCTCATAGGGTTACTTGTGATAAAGAAGCTTCTTTCGTCGGTAAAATTATGACAGCAGTGTTTAAATCGTTGAATGTTCAGGTTCACCTTGTCCTACAATGATACATTCAAGCAATATGGCTGAAAGGGCTATTCAATCTGTTTCCAACCTATTGTTAACTATGATAGAATATAAGTATTCCCAATGGCCTTCCCTTATTCCATATGCTTGTAAAACCTATAATTCTTTGCCTCACGCAGTTACCAAGTATTCCCCTAATTTCCTTGTTTTCCTTAGAGAAGACCGCAATCTCGTGGATATTAATCCCGAGGCACTTTCTGTGGTTGCTACTTCTTACGATCAGTATGTATCTTCGATTAGAGAGAAATTGCGGTTTGTCAGACAACAAGCTGTAGTTTCTCATAACAAAATTAAGATTAGACAGACCCAGCAACACGCAAAACGTATGCCAAAACTACATTCATTTAAAGAAGGAGACCTCGTCTTATTACTGGCACCAAAATATACTGGGGTCCAATATTCTACCAAATTAAGCATTAAGCTTATTGGCCCATTGTATATTGCATCAGAGCCACTTTTGAATCAATTTTTGCTTAAGACAATTGACGACCGTACTTTACCAGGTCTATTTCACATAGGTAGATTGAAGCATTGTATGGTTCGTTCTAAGAATGGTTCACCAATTTATAACCAGCAACAATTGCGCATTCAAATTCTGTCAGAAAATCTCAAGATTGATGATGTGGCTGCAGCCACTATGCAATTACATAGCGACGAATCTCGAGGGCCTCCATTACAAGTCCCTACCCCATCTTCACAGGTCAACCCTGGCTCTTTGTCCCAATCATCGCTTGATTCCCATGACCTTTCCCACCCTTCGCATCAATTACCCCAGCCTTCTTACAGTATGTCAATTCTAACCCTGACGCTCTTCTTTTATATTTTAAAACTCGGCAAGATGATACTCAACCAGGCCCTGGGTCTGCACTTCATGAATGGCCCTGTATTCTCGATGATGACAGTACAGTCACCTCAACTATAACATCAGCCCGTTGGCGTGACGGTCATCTCCAAGTATATATCAACTATCCATCTCAGATATCTTGTGTATCTGCTTGGCATTTTGTGTTTCAGGAATATGGTCTGTTTCCATTGTTCGACTGCATTTCGAACTTGCGACCTACAGGCCGACCTTTCTTCCCTATGAACTAAGTTATTTAACCATGGTGAAGATGAGCTTGAATGCCACCAATATATGATTTAGTCTCTATTAATTGCCTATTGATGGTGCAGCCGTTGAATAATCTTCTCTTCTTTGCTTGGCTGTGGAGGTGACCGAGACCCTAGGACTCTCTGATCCCACCTGACATCCACCCTATTGACCAATTGCTAATTTTATTAAACACGGCAATCATCGTGTTGAATTTTTTTTCTAAACATCCATCTAATATATATATTTTTTCTGTAATACCGTTATGTTGACAATTTATTGTGGTACCATATTGTATAATATTCTCTAAACAATTAAGTCTCATTTTCAATATAACCTTTACCCTATTATACCATAGCTCAGATCTATAGCAAAGTCAAAAATTCGAGAAGGATAGTGACCTTTCTTCCTTCCTGTAAGTCATGAACATACCTGGAACTACTCTATAACCTTTTAGCAAGGAATTTGCAGACTTTTCAGAATCTGCTTACGTAAGTAAAAACACCTCTCCAGGTAGTGCTCTAAAACGTTTCCATTGCTCTCCTTTCACAGGAACGGCACACCCTAAACAAGTTTATTCACCCCTCCTTCCAAAGTTACTTTCTATTTATCAGATTTAGTAAGCTAAAACGTTTTCCTAGCCAAACCTACTTGAGAAACGTCTTCCCCCATTCCTCATGTTTACTTAAGCTAAACTTACTGTAGTTTCGTTTGTCCATTTGCCAGACGATACTTCATGTCTTGCATTTTTACCTCCTCCATGTGTTTATCCCACATGACACATTATTCCTTCCAGAACACATATCGGCTACAGACACACACTTTATAGTGTCTCACCAGTCACCTCCGCGGTATGTGAATAACACACCAGTCAGACTCCTCAGTCAACATTCCTTGCATAGTCAACTATAGTCGTTGTTATCTGTGATGCCACCTTGTGTTGGAATTACACATCCTTAAGAGTAATATTAAAGAGTAATATAAAGTAAGTTTTCAGATAAAATGACGACTATAAATTGCTTTATGTCTCATCAATGCAAATGGCTGCAATGATTGTTGTCTCCAGTAAAGTTTTTAATTGCCATTTCTGCATGTTTCCACATGCTGCCACATATGGTCTCATAAACGTCCAACATTTCTTCCATAATTCCTTATCTATAACTTATGTCATGGTCCCCCAGGCTTTCATTTTGCAATAATACCTAAGTAACGCCACGCGGTCTGATGCAACTTCAACTTTGCCTAATGAACAGGCGCTTGCATCACTTTCCTGGTCTGTTTGCAACTGATCTCTCCTTGGGACATATCAAGCCATATGGCGAATTCAATCACCATAGACGCATATCAATACGCACAGTTGCCACCGCACATGACTAGGTGCACAAAGTCCATTATGACCACCAAATATCAGGAACAAGCACTAATTCATATATGTATATACATAGAGCTGTCTCCGTCGTTCCTATTAAACATACTAATTAATGATAATTAATGATAATGAATGATAACCTCTTCAGCCTGAAGGCTGAACAAATGAGTCATTTGCACGCAACAACGATCTCCTAAAAAGTCGCATCATAAAACCATGGATGCATTGGGTTATTCTTTCTTGTTTTCTCAAGGCTTATACGATGCACTCCTCCTTCCTTGTTTCAGCTTTTGAGTATGTAATGCATTGTCATCGTCTGGATTTTCCTTCATCCACGCTTGGCTTGGTCATCGTCCAAAAATTTCTTGTGCACTACTAACAAGACCTCAGCCTCCAAGCTTCATCAAGTAAAATATCCTCTTCATAAAGCTTCACTATAGCATTCTTCCATAGTTTTCCATTTAGAGATCTCTGACAATGATTTCCTTTTGGACCTGCCAGACAGGGCGGCAGTCATCCTACAGTACTTTCATCTTGTCTTTTGCCAATTTGATAATAGTAGTGAGATTGGATCCGACTATGTTCAATCAGTGATTGGAGTGCCTGACGAGTCCTTTGGGCAATCACACCGTTTCATCCTTTTCGGTATTGTCCTTGTTCTGATTGGAATACAGATTCACTCTCCTTTTGAATCGAATGCTTCCAAGCTCCCAACAAAACAAGTATACAGCTCTCCACCGATATAATTCAAGATCACGTTTAGGATCTTCAATTCTAGATTCGAAGAGAAATTAATTGAAATACAGTACTCAATATACGGACAGTGCTATATCGACAAAATGATAACAGAACTGTACAATAACAGTGTTAACTTAGCCTTCATAGTCCTACTCTGGAATCTATGCACGGAACAATAAATGTATAGCAGTAAAGTGAAGTCTCCACGTAAGTACTTTCCCTCAATTTTCACAAGTTTTCTTTTGATTCATCTACAATACAATACAGGTCATATTATGTTAATAGACTTATAAATATGAAGGTTAATCAAAACATTGTATTGTGGATTTACAGCTTCCCTAAAATTTCACAAGTTTTCTTTCGTGCTGACCATTCACAAATGTTCATGGTTACCAGCATACAAGAGCAATATTCAGGTATTCTTTCCTTTCGTTACAAGGCTGACCATCGTGTTACCATTGTATATGAAGTACATCCTATCTCTTACCATTCAATAAATGCATTATATTCCAATTCCAATTACAAGTCATTCTTTATATGAAGTTCATTGCAGTGTCCCTGCGATTCGAACTCGCGACCTCGCACATACCCTTTCTTCCTACAAAATCAAAATCTCAACGTTGGTGTCCGGTCGCGCTGCCTATGTCGCCACCGAGTCCACTGATTTGTAGCTCTTATAATTGCATCAAATTAATTTCATCTTTTCTTCCACATTCAGTGTTGTCATAAGCTGACAAATGCACGAAGTTTATTGTATCTTCTTAGCTCTTTTAATATCATATCGACCAACCTGTTCGCATTAATTTCCTCTCTTTTCATATAAATACAATATTTAGATTGTTACAGCACATTTATTTTGGCCACGTGCATGAATCATTACTCGCTATCTTCAGTGTCTATTTTTAGATCACTCTCTCAATCTGAAATGAAAACGAGGCTCTCCGCCAGCTCAGCAGCATACATAGGTCACTAGAAGTCTTAAAAATATGCTGTTGGCCGGTTCGGCCTTGGTCTAGGGGTAAAGTCATCACGTCTTAATTGTGGCTAGGACTCACGCATGACGAAGTTGAACTTCGTCGCTTCGAATCCCGTCGGGGACATGTCCAGATACTTTGTCAGGTTCTGTATAGCTAATTTCCAGAGCTCTTCTGGAATATCACATAAAGAAAATACATCCACATTCACACAAGCAATGGCTCAGTGAGTTACGCTTGAAGATAAACACCTCCTATCCTCCAAAGTCCGAACCAGGCTTTTGTGTTCATTATTGTGTCTTGTTTATTTCAGTGACAATATGACAGAAGGTTTCCTTCTTTCGTTTCCTTCACTTTCTCTCGTGTAACACAATTGTTTGCATTTAAGCTTCTTTCCATTATAAAAGTAATGCAGTTCCATAGAAGAAGAAATTCACTTATGAATAACACTGCCTAACAAATGGATCACTTGTCATCCATAATAATATGTCAGACAATACAGGGGAATCTACAGGAAAACCTCCTGGCTCTTTCGTTATTAAGTGTTGTAGCTCTGGCTATGAGTTGTCACTTTGGCAATTATGTCCATTTGCATATGGTATATCCACATGCATATCTTCAATAGTTCGATTGGAATTTCAGTTATTATAGACATGTCAATAAATCGGTAGACACAAGACTCAATTTAATTTTCCTTGAGTTACTTCAAGATGATCCTAGGTACTCCAAATACCATTGAAACACAATCCTATGACATCAGTGTCTTATTTTGGTACTTTGATGCCTACTCTCTTCTGCACAATACTGACCTTAGGTCAACATGAATAAGAAAAAGAATTACAAGTCCTCTAATGTGAATTATGGATGATACCTTTGCATAGTGCATACCTGTATGTCAGCAAAATCATGCATAGGTTGCTTATTATCGCCAAATAACAACTGAAGGGATCACCTGCTCGTGGTCTATTTCCATATCACTGGAAAGTATCATCAGTAAGTGTCATAGTGACAGTGTCTTGCTTCAATAGTCCTAACCTTTATATTTTGTCCATACACAATTTAAAGGGTCGTCCGCACTTAGCATATTGGCTATACCAAAATGCCTAGTCTCTCGATTTCATATTTACATATATTCCATGATAATCTTTTATACACAATATACCGAGTATTCCATATAATGTCATTACAAATAATGCTAAGTTTCCTTGCTCCAAGCCTTCCTCTTGAGACGCACATATCTCTTAAAGATCTCTCAGGGATTGTCTCCTATCATAGGATCATCTCCTTCCTTTAGGACATGTTTTCCTCAAAAATCTCTTCCGTCAAGAAGTATCGGAGTGTGTCGTTATTGGCATTGTCTAACCTGCTACATTACTAAATTCGATTGTGGCTCAGCATCCTGTGCATCTTTTCGACGTTTGGTTTCTTTGCAATGTCCTGTTTCGTCGACATCCTGCCTCACAAATCATCTCAAACAAATAACAGATATTTAATTTTCATATCCCACATAATTTCACAAGCTTTTCTGTCCATAAATAGTTAGACTTATTTCAGTTGACTGTGGACTGATAACTTCCGTTCTCGTTGAATGAATGTTTCTTTAACATCTAAACGTTATCATTTCAGTATATTAGCTATCACCCATGAACCCATGGGAGCCCAACATCAGTTTCCCGCACCTTATCAGTCTTCTCTTAAGCTAATAATTAGTTTAATAATCACTTATGAATAACCTTCTCCTTATGCCGTATTCCTCTTTCGCACATATTCATGCCACATGTGTCTGTGTGATACTTCATGCGTTTCTCATGGACAAAATTGGTTATCATTCTCCTCTGTTATGCAGACTTGTACTTGCCTTTAAGATTTCATATGGTTTAATGAGACACATGAATCTTGACATATGAATTCATCACTCCAACCGAGCTGCCAGCAAGCAGTGACGGTCATACACACAAAGGTGAAAAACACAGCTTTCCAACAACATTCAAGCAGTTTCATCCTGATTACATAACCCGAACACATGTGTAATCACTTACACCTAAATTAGTCAGACCTATCTTCACACCATCTGCGATTCCTCACTTATACCCCCCCCCCTCCCCTCAGTGATACTCTACCCCTTGTTTATGGCCCCTCCATCATTTGGTATTTGTCTTCCGTTGACTCAACTACTGTTCCTCAGTGTATTTGCAACAATGCATCGAAGGCGAATGTCGTATCCTCCTTCACACAGTAATATGGAATGGTCTACAGCAACTCGTGTGAATGTTGCTCACCTGCAGCAACTTCCTCAGTTCCAGGGACCTAAGCAGACGGTTTCTGTTGCTACTCAACCGAGGCTACATGCATCTATCATTCACCTCCAACCCTCGATATTGATGCTTTTCGCTCTGCAGCCAATTATGTGGCTTGCACTTATGCTCAACAGAAACCTCTAGTCAATGGATGGGACTCGGATTGTCCTAGTCCTACACCGACACCGGACTCATCATGGTCAACAGACGAAGATCTCCCGGGCTATACCATGTCAGCCGAAGCAGCTGCTCAGCCTACACATTTTTTGCCACCATTGCGTCCAAAGCCTTTTCACCATCGTCATTTCTTTGACAATGAACAGGAAGTACGCATGGCTCCATCACTGCCAATGTATACGTCAACTCCGTGTCATCACCCCCACTGTTGATGCTTTCTCAGCGTCTCCATTACATACAGGAATTACCCGAAGATTTCAATGACGCAGACGACCAACAAACCGAATTGAAGTCGACTCTACAACAACAGTAATCAGGTTTTCCTTTAACCTTACGAACTAATGGACTCATTCAAATCTATTTACTTCTTTAAAAATATAGACTTCAATGTACCAAGAAACAGTTTGACCCATCGAATGCCTTTCTCCCTGTTAATCGAACAATTACGCTATATGATGTGAATGCTATATAACCGACTTTTGTGTTACCTACAATGCTGATTTATACACCTATTCATTAAATTTACAAATTTTACCGAATTATATTCTTCGTCCATTCTTCATAACCAAATAGTCTTCAAATATTTGCATTAGCACACCTTAACAGGCCTTAAACCTCAACAAGAGTTCTCGACCCGCACATTTTAATACATGTGCGATGATATCTTGCATTTGTTGCGTCGCCAACTTCTTGCTTACATGCCACCAGGAGGGTGTAGTCCCTTCATTTCGTTCCCAGACCAATACGGTTATCACCGTTAAGTCTTTTCTGTAGCTCACAAGCATTCAGCCGGATTATTCATCTACTTTGAGCCCACCAACAACGCTCTTAAACCTTGCCATTCTTCGTTGAGAATTGTTTTCCATCTCTTATCACTGTGTTCCTTGTGATCAATCGATAGTATTTCCATACGTTGGCCACTGTCTCCTCGCAGCATTGACCACGTATTCCCTTGTTCTTTGCATTTGATTGCCTTCTTGATATAGTACTTTATTGGCTTATCATTTTATCCTCGGTAAACACCATTATTTGGTACGCATATTTCAGAGACAGAGACTCTCCACAGAGATCCATCACGATCCTTTCTTAGTAAATCTGGTTGCCATTCTGCCTTCAATTGCTTTTATAACCTCTTGTAATTATTTAAGACTTGTTTCTTACCTATCTTTTAGTTCTGAAACTATTTTTATGATGAGATTTCACAAATATATATTCTTTGAATGGCGTGATCGTGACGAGACACAGTCAATCAACAGGTCAGACTTGAATGTCTGAGCTTCCGTATTCTCGGTGATCATGCTGATATATCTGCAATACGTGAACATCGGTTAACCCTTGTCGAATTAAGTCGATTCCAGTTTCTTTCTTAAATTGTGTTACCCACAATGCTGTGTGATGATATCTTCCATGCCACCGATAAGGTTTTTTGTCTAAGACTCCCCTCACGTGTAGTCTTCTCCTCTTCTCATCCATTAGCTTACCGCGTTCGTATCATTAGCATTTTGTACATATTCCATTCTGCATTTTGTAGATAGTCAGTAATATTCAAACATGGAGTATGTTTCTTTTCTGCATTTCCTGCTCATGTTGTGAGTGTCGTTTATTGCAGATATTAGCCGTCAATCATCTTGCCAATTGAGAAGTGATTATATGCCATTATTGATGGACTGTTTTCTTACAAATTATCCACTACCTTTCCCATCGTGACATGTTGGTATTACTTTGATTGAGCATTACTGTAACTGCTCTGATACAGTATTATCTTTGAGCATCTTTCTTATAATTATTGTGCAGCATATTACGTTGAGTAAGTATCTCAGTATGTTGCAAGTTCTCTGCCTGTCGGACTGGGAGCCCGACCATAATTTGGGGATATCTTGTGCTATTTCATGTGTTCCGGCTCATGCCGATGTAGTTATGTTAATATGTTCCGACAATGTGGTCGTGAGTTTAATCTTAGCACATAATTTTAAATGCGTTTCTGTGGATTTTGCTCACCCAGTGATTGTAGCATCGCTTCGCATTTTGGGGAAAGAAAAATTTTTTTTTTGTAAATGACCAACTCATTATACACAAATTATAGCTAGCTAGCTAATTCCTTTTCCATAGTTCATTATATGGTATGGCATCACAACATAGCCCGGCGCTTTCTGTGTTGCCATGGCTTCACCGAGACTGCCGTGGGAAGCAGTTTCTTGTTGCTTTGGTAGCACCCTTGCACCTTATATGGCACGCTACCTGCTGTAAAATTTTCGGCTCAGCCCACAGGGCCCAGCTCTTGCGGAGCCAGTAAAACCTTAGCTTACCTGCTCTAATCTTTACACCTGTAGAGAGGCAGCAGTCCTACATACAGCTTGCAACATTATGTAAGTACACCCTTTTCAAAGAGTCATTTACCGTCATTTAGGACCACTAACCTGCATATACGTTTACTAATTAGTAAACCGGGAATTTCTATAGGCATTGAGTTTTGTTGATGAAGTTTCGAGTTGTGTTATATTGAGATAAGTTCACAGTAATTATACTCCCAATTTTTCTTACACGCGTGTAATCGTGGGAAGGTACTTTATTAACTTATATTTCTTTGTTCTTTGACGACAATTGTTATATTTTCAGGTCTGGTCGAGACTCTCGATTTCAGTAATTCAGTATGATCTTAGAGTATATCTCTTGCATTTTCTGTCGACATACACAGCATTCTTTCATATGATAGGCAAAGTAGTTGGAAAACTCGTCTTGCCTAATTGTTATGAATACTTATTTCCGTTGATAATTATTTGTGTATTGATAGTCGTATTCGTTTTACATAGGATATGTCGACCTGATTGATGAATTTTGCACGCTTAGTATGCTAATCGTTACCATTATGTCTCTTTGTGGATGAACTTCTTTTACCTGTTATCTTACTTTATGTGCATGTCTACATTCAGTTAATCATGTCTTTCTCACCACCTTACTGGTTAATAGTTATAGTAATACCTGATTTTACTGGTGATGCTAAAACCTTTTAGCCAATTATATACCTTGCTACCTCATTATAAACATTACAATGACGCTAATTGTCCTTTTTCCCTTCCTCCTCCTTCCCTTGGTTCCAGCTCAATCACCACCTCCATCTGATTTGCAACGAATTGCTGAGCAAGACGCTTTTCTTTATAAGAATTTTGGATTTACCATTAATCCAAACACGGCCGCCGTTTGGGCCAAGCGTACTTTGCTTCAAACACAAGATCAACCTATGGCTTCTTGTAGAGTTTCTATGTTTGGTGAATGGTGTTCTCGCAAACGAGACATATTTACATGTGATTTGGGAGCCAATTTTTCTACACCTCCATGTGTATGGCCTCCCGATTCACCTCGTATCACAAAACTGATTCTTTCCTCTGGCGCACTTACTAAGGACATTATCTCTTTCTTCACCACTATGCCTTTCATGAGATATCTCACTTTACAAAATCTTACTTCTGCAGTAAGGTTTCCTGACGTTATTGACTCATTTCCCGAGATCAATTTTTTAGATCTGCCAGACACTCAAGTTACTCATGTACAATACGTCCAAGCACGTTCACAGTTACATGCTATTACTAATTTAGTCCTTGATGACGCCTCAGTCTTCGCTCCATGGTCTTCCCTTTACCGTTTAAGACGTATACAACTTACCTTACTTAGAGATTTATCGTCTCCTGCCCTACCTTTATTACCACAAGCTCAATTAACTCATTTAGACCTTACCATACACGGTTCAACATCCTTTCAGTGGAACCATCTCGGCGTTTCACAAAGTAAGCTGATATCTCTTAGACTCCATCTACCAGATATGACCCGCCTCCCATCTTCTATGCCTTTCAATAATATACAACAATTAAAATTACAAGCTTCTAATGTTCCTTTCGAAGTTTCCAACCTCTTGCCCAATCTATCAGCACATCAATCTTTTAATTTTACACGACCAAAACCATTTCTCCAAACACTTATTCTTCAGGGTTTCTATTTTCAGAAAACGCAACAATTTAATGTCTTAAATTTAGCTAAAATAGTTATACTAGACTGTATTGGCGGAATACAGAATCTTCATTATCCAACATCTCTTAGAGTACTTAGACTCAGAAATATTACTACTTCAAGATCATTAAGAGATCCATTAACAAACACGCCCAATCTGCGCACTTTCGAACTAACTCATTCTAAGCTAACACATATTTCCAGAGCATATTTTAGATATGTCGATCAACTTTATTACTTAAATTTATCCTATAATAACCTTCATACATTTGAAATTAGACATAGAGATATCCGTCAATTAGCTGTAATAGATCTTAGTTACAACTCCCTGTATAGAATTTCTGGTCCTTTCTTTATCAGAGACCATCTGGAATATATATTTTTGCAACGTAACAATCTGCAGTATTTAGATGGCGTTAACAAACAAATTTACTTTCCTTCACCCGAAATGAAAGAACTTGACCTAACATCTAATCCCCTTAATTGTAATTGCGATTTGGCAGTCTTCCTGAACACGTTGCCTGATACCACTAGGATTTCTGGTACTTGTCAAAGTAACGTGTCTTTCCCAATTCAAAATATGACGTTCGAAGCATGTGATTCCATTCCCTTACTCCGTTCATCCCGTTCCCTTAGAGACCAATTACGTCATATGCAGCTTCTCGCATCTGTCAATCACAAGGATGCTCGCCCACTCACAAGCAGCTCTGGCCTTTTTCCACCAGACGCAGCTTCACGTTGGAGCTCTGCACCCGCACAGCTTCTCCGCCCAGACTATGGCGTTGGCTATAGTTATCGAGGACAAATTTTTCCCAGTGTTGAATTCTTTATCATCAATGCAAATATTTTCTATCCCGATTTCCATATTCCCACATTCACTTGGGACCTCACAATGTTTGAAGACATGTGTCAATCCCCTGATGATTTAATCGCTGCAATATGTTCTGATTTCGCTCCACTCTTAAAGAATACTATCGATAAAGTTGATTCTTATAAAACAGCTTTAAAGGCTAAACTAGCACACATATCGACTATCTTCACTCAACAACATTTTGAAGAATATCGTCGACCTCCTCCAACTCATTCTACCCCCATTGCCCCCCCTCCTCTTTCAGCAGTCCACCACCACGCTAAGAGGGCAGCTCCCGATCCACCTTTTGCGCATCCCACATTCTCATATTCCCCTCCACCTACCATGCCCCCCTTCTTTGATCAATACTCGCCACCCAGTCGTCCTAAACGAGCGGGTCGTACACCAACCCTCGAGATCCCCTTGCCTTACCTAATACCGATGATACATCTAATACAACTAAGCAATTAATGCAATCTACTAATGAAACCTTCCGTGTCAATATTAATACCCAGGATTGGCAATCCGAAGACAGTACCGCTTTCTGGCTTTCAGTTACTATCCCACAAGCCGGAGCAGGTATGTCTGCTAATATTAGACGACAGAGAGATCAAATTTTTGTAAATACTATTGAGTCTATGTCTGCACGTCAGAATCTTATGAGGGACGCTTTCCTTGAAATGCGTTCTGATTTAGTTCTCACCATTGATGTCATAGCCAGTACCTTCACCAACACCTCCAGAAACATTAAACTAATTCATACACTTTTAAACGAAACCAATCAGGAAATTATTTCCCAATTTGCTGTGGTTAGTAACGCTATCAACGCATTACAACGTAAGATTCAAGCCACAAGGATCCTTAGCTTGCTGACCTCTAAATATCTCAGGCTTTGGTCCCAACAAATACAGCAACTTCATATCCTCTTAAATGAAGCTGATAAATTAATTACAGCCTTCCACGACCTGGCTGCAGGTAAAATCTCTCCACATGTTCTTCCAGCCTCATATGTCCATAAATTAGTTCACAAAGTATCAACGGTATTATATTCATGGCACAACAGTTATCAATTAGCTTTTACGGATTTGGCTCATATCTATCAGAAATCACAACCAATCTTTATGCCTACTAGACATGGTTTCTTACTCCAACTCCTATGGCCAATCCAACCTAAGAATTCAAAACCCTACACTTTGTATCACACAGAGTCACTCCATGTACCTGTGGTAGCTACTCCTGCTTTCCAAGACCGCGAGTCTAACCATGATTACACTCGTATCTCTATCCCAAAACCTTTTCTAGGAGTGCAGCACGATTCCTTCTTGGAACTCAGTCTTGAAGAGCTCCAGGAATGTCTCAACATTGACGATCAATTTCTTTGCACAGAATCAACAATCCAAATCGATAGCTCGCAATTATCCTGCAACACTGCCATATACACGAATGCTACCGCAGACGTCATTTCTGAACTCTGTCAAGTCGATTACTTCTTTGAACCCTTTCGTGCAGCACCTCGTGTAATAGACGCAGGTAACCAGCTTTTAGTTACTGGCTTATCACTCCCATGGACTCGACGTTGCTCCAATGATCGTGTGGCACGTCCCGTTCCTGGTAGTCTTTACGCTGTGCTTCAGCGTGGCCAGTTTTGTTTTTGCGAATTCTCTTCCCCTTCAGGTTTCATTCCCAGGCGTATTACAGGATGTCCCGCATCCGAAAATAATCAATATAAACCTTTCTTAATCAACTATACGATTAATGCAATTGCGATGCATTCCTTTGAACGTGAATTCAACTTCACAAGTCTACCACCATATGAATCTTATGGCATGCCAAATTTCACCTTGCCTAAATTTGCAGTGGCTGCCAGAATAGCAAATACCTCACTTGCAAATATGACACATGGCATTATTAAGCTTAAGGAACTTAGTCGCCTTATTCAACAAAAGGGTGACGATTTTATGCTTAAATGGGCCGAGCTGGAAGCTTCTTTTATCTTTCAGCTTGGTTCAGCCTTCGCCATTGGATCCGTGGATTTGCCTTCATCGGTTCCATAGCTGGATATTTGTCTCTAATTTTGGTAATATTTATGTATTGTCGTGGTAGATACCTTAGTGGCCTTTTATCCTCTATGGTTATGGCTACTCATTTTAAACCATCCCACGCCAACCCAGTCATTCCAGGACGTCCTCTGCATTGTGATTCAGTCAGTTATGTAATTTACCCTGTTTCTATAAGTCCTGTCAGTCTTATACATATCACTACCCTTCACCTTCTTACTATTTGTGTCTTTTACATGGTAGTGAGCCTGGCTAAGCGTTGTCTACATAAATGTTGTAGGGATTTCAGAGTGATGCATCGCTCACCCGAAACCCGCAAATTTCCACAGATCGAAATATTCATGGAATTGAATAGTGGACACCAGCGCTTACTTCTATATGTTCTTACTATTAAGTCCCACCTTTCTTCACTTTCTCTTAAAGGTGTCATTTGTCCTAATAGTTTCAAGTGCGACCATCATAGATTATACAGTATCCTCAAACCCAACTGGGATACTGCACTATGCTCTTTGCAGATTGATTCACTTAACGTGGAACTCCCTAGACTCATTAATGTTCCATTATACAAGCAGAAAAAGTTACAGCAAATTATGCAAGGACAGTTTGCGGTGACTATGCTCGCATCTGACTCAGTTCACCTTTACAAATTGGGTCATAACATGCAAGAAGTTATTAATACTCAAGAGCTTAATCCTTACTCAGCTCTAATTAGAGAACTTCGTCAAAGGGAGATGGAATTTCGGTCCACCAATGTTATGGAACCGGATACTACCCATTCAGTACAGATAAAACCTTATGCCACCACTTCTGGCCTGGCTGCATCAAAGAAAATGACCCCCCCTACTCGCATACCGACCCGTACAACCCCACCAAGGCGGACTACCCCGCCTCGCCGGTCCACCTCACCCCGGCAACCATCGGCCCCTCGCATGGGTACCCGAGTCGATACCCCCCCTAATCGCTCAGTAGTTGATATCGAGTTGGAACCACGCCCCACTCGTCCTACGTCACTGTTGCTCCGCCCAACTTTCCCCCCTCCCCTTCCACCACCCCCCTCTCCTGACGATACCAGTACCAGCGTCTGATTCTATTTCACTGCATGATTATGATTACTTATCTTTGCACTGCACTTTCGTGCAATAACTTTTCCTGTACAACTGCATTCTGACTGCATTTCTTTTTCCCTTTTCTATCTGTATGTGTATTGTTGCATTTTAACCCTTTCATACTCATGCTTGCATATCCTTATATTTTAGTCAGTCTGTGAAGAGTCACACCTTGTTCGTTCGATTGTATGGGTAACATTTTACTGACATATGCTTGAAGGTATGCATATATTCTGTGCATAAGCCTTACGCAACACTTTCTCATCCTAAAAATTTATAATCTTATACTCACGTTGCACAGTGATCTTCTTCCTTTATTGATGTGATTCATTTTGATCTTGGGGAGCTGATCACCATGATGATGCATCATATTTTGCCGTGATTTGCTACCTTTCTATCTATATTTAAACATCTCTTTTACCTTTTAATTCTACACACTTAACGACCAGCATCTTGCTGGGATTCAGATTATTTATCTAAACCAATTATGATATTCCTTTATTATCTTTTATTTAAATTATTTATATTTTATATATATATCACGTGCCTTTTCTTACATGTTGTTTGCAGTAACCTTATTGGTCGAGCTCCTAGCCTGTTTCTTAAAGTAATTTCAGTATGACTATTGCATACCATTTTAATGCTGTGTCGTCACATAATTTGCGGGAATGTCTCTTTGATCACGAGTTGCTGGTCGGGCTGGTCGTCAAACATCAGTGCAAGACTTGCTGTGGGCACCTATGATCAGAGACACATTCGATGCATATGTTCTCTAATCTTTGATCTGAGTCAGTCGTTACAGAGCCTGTGCTTCCACTGTGACTTCTACTGTCACGGGCACCCTATCAAGAGACACATCCGATTCAACATCCGGAAGTCAGTCGATTGGAGCACCACCTCTTTGGGCACCATGCTCGCGTATGGGATCACGTTCCGACAGCACATGCGACTACTTCGAGTTGGCCGTATTCCTGTCATCATCTCATGGCAATATGAAGAGGGCACCATTTCGGGGCGACCACTAGTGTGAACATTCCGTTACACTCCATTTCCGTCGTAACCACGGCAAGCATATCGTTGCCTTGACCTGTTTCCAACATGGGCTACATTACTGCAGAACTTTCTTTGAACTTTTGTGTCTGGCTTGGCATTGTGCAGTCTTCGTCGCACATGTCACCATTCACAACCGAGCTCACATTGTATGATGATATGGTGATGTCATCTCCTGCTTGGCTTCTTAACAGTCGGCTAATCTGGATTGCCTCTGTTTCTACACAAGCATCAACGAACACTTGTGCTTGAAGAGCATGGCCTCATTTTTAGTTAGTGACTAATATGGATTGTCTCAACTACCTTCCGGCCTGCATCTTCTTAATGACACTCTTTTCCTCTGGGTAACTACTTTATTCAGGTGGCTAACACGGATTGCCCCTGCTATCAGTTACCGTTAACAGACACTAATATGGATTGTGTCTAGTTCAGAAGAGTCTCCTCACCACGCATTCCCCAGCGTTCTCGCACAAAGTTGTGCTCGCACATAACACATAATAAACATTGTGATCTCAGAAAGTGCATACACGAAAGACTCATGACGACGTCTTCTTCTCCATGACCCACCAAGGTCCACCCGATATTGGGATTGTCTGAATAAAAACATGAAGGTCGTGTCGAACGAGTCACGTCCTCCTTCGCCAGACCCCAACATAAGGTCTGAGTAATAGTTCAAGATGTAGATCAGTCCACCTCCTCCTCCGCCTGACCCTAACCTGGGTTAGTCACGCAACGAGGCCGGACTGGCAAATCTCCGCAGTACTGCAGCTATATCAGTCCCTCGAGTCTTCAGCATAGTTACCAAAATACCAGTTACTCGCTCAGAACGTTTCCTGTCTCCGCTAAAGTTGTCGTGCCTCTGGCACCACATCAAGCTATTTCCACCACTCCGGTTCGCACCTCGCCTGTGCTCCATTCACAGAAACAATATTCCTCCGAAATGACACTGACTGTCGTGTAATGGTAGTCTCTCATGGCTTCCATTCACTTCGCCACTTCGGTACAGCTGAGAATGGTGGAAGGACCACTCATCCAGGTTGACATTGTTGTTCTGTATCTGTTAGAACAGTAACAACCCCTCATCGTTTTGGGTGGATGGTAATAGGACCTTGAACTCTCGCAGCTCGTCCGTTAGGTCCACGACGTCCGGCATCTTTCACGTTGCCAGGTCGAACACCCCGTTCGACCCTGAGAAACACATCGCTGTCGACACCTCGTTTGCCCTTGACAAACACATCTCATGTGAACTTGACAAGCCACTCGCTGCCAACGTCTCACCCTCTGCACCACGCACCGAGCGTCGGTGTTGCCTCCTTCGCCCTATATCAATGACTTATATAACTGACTCCTTCAATCAATGATTCTTCCAATCTTCTCGTCTACACGTATACAGATCATGTTATCTTTGATATCATGTATTGACTCTTGACTAGTATTGTGTAAAACGCATCACTGATTAGACATTTATGCATCAACCAATACATTACAATTAACTCAGATGATATATTCCAAATTTTCATTGAAATTGATCAATTCAGTAATCAAACTTTTGCCACTAGGTTATGTCTCAACGTGTCCACGAACAGTTATCACAAGTCAACTCTTGCACTGAACTTTCTCTGTAAACATCTGATCTCATTTCTTATAAGCTTAACATCAAATAGATTTATGCTTTAATCTTATTTGCTAATTATTCTGGTCTATGCATTATGCATGCCAGCCTTCCTATACAAGTTTTCTCAGGTGTATTAATATGTACCTCTGTTTTCACTATTGTTCCACTGCACCAGTATACTGTTTACCTATTTTCGCATTGTTTTCATTTTCTGTACGCCTTATGCCTACAGTTCACTTGGATTGTTTAGAGTGTACGTAACAAGTTCTACGAAACCATAGTCCACTATTGACTTCTTTATCTCCATACTGGACTGTTGTTTCATCATTTTAATTATTATTCCGCTACTTGTCGCTTTTAAATTAATAATTGTCACTTTAATCCATGTTATTCTTGATATTCGTGATTCGACTACATTTGGTTTATGATTTAATTGTTGCTTTTAAAATCGCTTATCGCTTATATGTCATTTTACTTGCTTACTTTTGTAGTTTAGGGTATCGGACATACCAGCCCATTTAAACTTATAAGGCTGTCCTGTCTTAATGCACTTCATGCTTTTGGTTTAGCTCTATGCATATCCAATGACACGCAAGGGATGATACCCGTAACTGCCCTTGATAAAAACGGCTACTTGACTCGCCTGGTGCTTGAGTCTCTTTTGCTGAGGAGCCATGTAATTAGCGGCTCTATTTCCAAAAATAACGTTGGCCTACGAACCAACGATTCATAAAAATTGAAAAATTTGGCAAATAGGTCATAAGAATAACTTGTCCTTTTCTGTCAATCATTAAAATTTAGTTTTCACTTTCCTATCTGAGCTCCCCTTTCAGCATCTCATTGACACCATTAGAAGAACTGTCATTCAGTTCCTCTCCTTTCACGGATGCAAGTCGTATTCTTGCTTCCCTTTCAAAATTTTTCCTTTTTCCGAATTGTCTTTCATGGGCTTATTGCACACGCCCGATTTTATCTTAAAAACTTTTCCCCCCCTTCCGCCTGCCCGGTGGTAGTGGTTACATCATCCTGATGTCACCACAACTTTCATTAAAGCACTCACAAAATTCAGGTGCAATGAGACGCGTTTCCTCTGTCCGTACCTAAAATTGGTATCATGTACAAAGTCGATTAACAACCCTCTCAATAGTTACACAAATCTATTTACGAGTTTTATATCGTTCTGTTAATCAGCATGAAGCATTCAGGCTTCTATCTTTGAAAGGAAATACCTTTGCCTTTAATGAATAGTTACGTTATTAGTCACAGTGTATATTAATTCGTTATTACGTGAATGTAATCCGTATTCGATTGTAAGTTTAAAATAATGTTTTCTTCAAACCGGAGAAAAACTATCTTATAAAAAATCCTCGATCGGTCGGGATGTCACCGCTGAGCTTTTAGCTTCAGAGGTGTCTTCATTCTTTCCTCTTATAGGAACTTTCCTCAAATCGCCATGAACCTCAAGACCTTAATTCTGTAATATCATTTGTATTATTATTGTATAAAAGTAATGTGATATATTATATTATTGTATAATGAGATTCAATGATAGCAACGGGGTAGAACTCACCCCATGTTTCCATGGCAACAGTTACCCTGGTGTTTCTGCGCAGCCGCAGAACACCCTAGTAGCAATCTCTGGGGGCAAGCTTGTTTGCCCAGCCAGAACAGAGCCCGCTTCCCGCTGAGGCAGCAGGAGGGCTACCTGTCTCCCTGACGGGATGACGATTCGTCAGGTAAGGGTACTGTTGTTAGAGGTATGATCAAGGGTTACTCTTAAAGGAACCTCAGGTCATGGTTGATTGAGATGGCATTAGTTAATGATGTATGTAATTCGTTAAGATCGCTGTTTAATGTATTGATAAGTTGGTTACCATCGTTCTTGACTCTTAATGTAACTGTTTATGAATTGTGTATTAAATGGATACGTGAAACTAAACTGTCGAGCCTCTGGTATTTCTTGAGTAAGGTGTTTCGTGGTGGCAAGTGCTAAGGTGTCTCCCGCAGGATCCCCGGCGATGAGTCCATCTACTCAATTAGCTACCTCTCACAAAGATACGTGCGTTAACATTATATGGGGGGAATTAGCTAAAAGATGGCACTATTGTAAGACAAAACATCTTACACTTAGGATATACTAAACGAATGATGAAAACATAATTAAAGAGTCATGATGTGTTTCAATAATCCAAGCTAGTGCATATGCTGTTAATAAAATTAATTAAATTCATGATTATTCTGATGCAATGACTAAATGATCGAAGTCACTACATAATGTTAACTAGAACGGGCACTTGGAGAGCATATAGCTTCGCTGTCCATTTAACATTGAACTTTGAATACTGCAAGATGCCGCACATAAGGGGCCGACCAGTCAATAGTTGGAGGGGGGCCAAGGCTTTTACCCCCAGGACAAATTTTTTTTTTGTGCGCGAAGCGTCGACTAACAATTTCTTTTGCATGCAGACACTCAACAAACTTTGTTTTCATAAGTTTAACATTGCGGTACCCTAGCTACAGGTGGAAACCAACTTTTTTTTTTCATGTGCGGAACAACATTTTTTGTCAGTGTCAAGTTGGAAACAAACTTTTTTTTTACCAAAAAGCCATAGCCCCCCAAAGATCATAAGGTTGGCCCCTAAAAAGTTGATCAAGACTTCTACTTATATGAAGGCATGAATGTTATTGAAGCATCATTCGTTGGATTATCTACAATTGCATGCTAATTTTGGCGAATCTGGTTGGATTTTCATCAAATTAGCATTGAAATGTTGTTAATTTAGTGCTTTGGCACTATCTATGAATGTTTCATGCCGTTTTTGCAGAGAAAATTAAGATATATGTACTCTTTTGGCTGCTAGTGCTACAGCAAAAAGTGATAGTGCATGCTGCACTGTAGAGGCCTTTTTCAGATTTCTATAATTGTGGGCCCAAAAAAGCTCCAATAGTCACCAAAATTTAATCAGGTCTTGTGTAGCACAAATGAACACATCATGGCAAAGGAAATCTAAATGCATTCAGTAGTTTTTGCAGGAGGCAACTCACATACACACTAACGCACATGCTGAAGTGCCAGGGACCACAATAGCTTCTCAGCGAAGCTAATAAAATGAGTTCCATTCATGATTATAATGAAACGTGCACTTGTTTGATAAAACTCCTGAACTGCCTGAAGCCTGGACCCACGACCATTTAAAACTGACACATTTAACTGGAATCCCTTCTCAGTTCTGCTGACTGGACTGTATAGTCCTACTCTCTGCAGGATCGTGTATGGCTGTGGTTTTCACCATGACAACCTGAGGGCATGTAAAGTGACGTCACAACAAGAGAGAATCCCCCAGCCCCACGTGACAGAATTGTTCTATTTATTTAAATAGTTCCAAATGCCTCGTTCCAAATTAGCCAAGTCTGTGCCATGGACAACTTGTACTTTTTGCTGACTTTGGCCAGTCTAATCACTGCGGGTAAGTTGTTGATACTTTTTAAAATGTTTATTTTAAATTATGACATATTCCTTGACTGTTGCTTTCTTTGCATTAATTATCACAATCCATTTTTATCTTTAATTAAAATGCATCCTCATGATAACCACATTTTCATAAATTAGTGGCAAAAAAAGAAGATAAGAAATATAGAAAAAAAGAGAGTCACCAAGATGCTTAATTTTGACCCACAGTTACTACACACACCGAAGCAATTACATTTTTCAAGAACAGATGATGAGATCACTACCAATTGGCAAATGACAATCAACCATAAGTCTTAGAACTGCATAGGCTGTGTAATTGGAGGTGTTTGACAGATGTGTAATCTACAATGCAAGGAAATTTAGGAAGAAAGAATCGACCAAATTAATAATAAATATGCATAATTAGGTTCAATCAATAATCATAAACTCTACAAATGGCAAAAAAAACCCACAACACAACAGCCCAAAAAGAATCATCACTAAATGATTATCGGAAAAAGCAAAAAAATAAATCACACATTTTTAGTAGGCGCGTACAACGGTTTTAGCTAATTAACAAATTTGATTTGATGGCGAGACATCACTATCAATTTTCAGGTTTAGTCAAAGTTTGTGGGAGGACAAGTTTGCAAACATGGAAATTATAAACTGACACGATTCAACTACAATTACAATACAAGACAGGTGGTTGGGACAAGGATGTGGAATGGAATTGTGTGTAAACGGCTGTAATTGAAAACCATGAAAGTGTATCCTCATGATATTCTACAATTATAATTTGAATGTAACTGTAATTTAATTATCAGACTGTAGGGCCTGCCGATATGACTAAAAACACAACCATCCAATATCTGTAACATCCAAAAGTTTTGAGGCAAACTCAATCTTTCTCCTCCATTGGTTAGAAGAGGTGTAGATTTCCAAAATAATTTTTTCTCAAGATTGCGTTTTGCCTCTAAATAGCCTACACCGGTGCTGATGGGGCGTAAAAAATACAAACTCACTCACTCAAGATTGTGTTTTTTTATAAAAACTTAATTTTCAATAGGCCTATATCTCTGTGTTTACAGCTGCAGGTCTGCAGTGCTTTCTGTGTGGGACAGGGGAGCCAAGCAATTTCTGCAATGCGACAACTTTTGCAACAAACTGCAAGGATGATACTCAGGTGAGGATCCTGAATTACCATATAAATTCATTCTATTCTGCTCATTTTTACAATATCAATCACTTGGCGAAATGGTCTTTATTGAATTGATCTCTATATATTAGGTATGCCACATAACAACAAGAAATAGCAACAGTCGGCTCTTCAGTGAAAAAGGATGCTTAGCGAAAGAGGTAAGTTTCAACCTTTATCCAGGTTTCATCAAGTTTCAGTGATGAGTTCATACACTAATACCATTGGGGTGAAGTATCTGCCAATGGCAAATTAACCACTCATCTCCATGTAAAAGTTAGGACCTGTCCTGTAGAGACATCACTGATGTCCCATACAGTCAAAATGTAATCACTGGTCCATCCATGACTGTAAAATACGGGTACCAACACAACCGACGCTGAAATTATCCTGGATAGGCCAATTTCCATTATGACATGCTTGGTTCAATGGTCTGTGTTGATGCATGGATTTATCTATTGTGAGCTGAGTTGTAAAGTTATTCTTTAACTTATTTAATTTATCAGGAATGTCAACAGCGTAGATTCAAAAATGGCCGATACTGCTCGGAGGGAGTCGTCATGGCTCAGGCACCTTGCACTCTGTGCTGCACTGGAGACAAATGCAACAGGGATCTCTTCAATTATGGAGGTTTGTGATACATGCATTGTATATTTACTTTTCTAAAATATTCATTGTCGCAAAGGATACTGTCATTTTCAGTATTAAAGCCACATAACGTAATCAATTGATTAAAACTGATGAAATCGGAATATAATTCTTTTTGTATCACAAATATCTATTGTATATTTCTGCCTTTCTATCAATCAGTTGTCAGGACCACCACTATGGTGCCGCCAAATCCCACAAGAAGGGCCGGTCCACCGGCGCCAGGTCATATCGATCGCGACTTTCAAACTTGTCTCGATGACTACAAGAAACTGGTCAAATTGACTGTGTCAGATCCAACAGAAAACTTCCCAGTTCTCTGCAGGTAGGAAGAAGAATATAACATTGTTTTGAAAGAAAGATTATTGGAGTGTCTGCATGTTAGTCATGATTTGTTTTTGTCCCATTCCACACGAGTATTATTGATTTTTTTTGGCAATTGTCTCTATTTTTATTGACCACATTTTCAGAACAATGTCTCAAAATTTTCTGTCTCCACCTTTTTTTAGAGAACTTCCTTACATCTTGCTGTGTCTGGCATCTTCCAACGGCCAAACTGATGAACAGAAGAAGCAGGCGGAAGCAACAGCTAATTACCTGTGGGCGTTGTGTCCGCGAGACTGTGATGTTGCCGCGGGCGACAACTGCACGACCCAATTTGTGTCCGGAGTGACGGACATCATCGTTGGTGGGCAAGGGGACCAGTGTGCTCAAGTTCAACAGTATGTCTTAATTTTGGAATGATAAGATAGCACTTTCCTGATAAAATTACAAAGGCCCAATTGAACATGAAAATAGAATTGATAATAGAGCGGCTATGGAATGACTACTAATCGTTCATCATCACTTTGAAAAACATGTTTTTGAATTTTTTGACCATACAGCAAAATACCAAGCAATGATGTCAATAGGATTCAAAAATTTATGTATTCCATTTCAAGTAGTACTACAGAGAATTCAGAAAATGTTTTCATTATTTTATGACATAGGTCGCACCTTTTTAGATTTCTAAATTCGAATTAGTAGAGATACATGCGCAATGGATTTTAAGATTTGAATAAGTGCTATGTAGGAAGTACTTAATTCATTATCATTGCCATTAGTAGATTATTATGTCATATTTTATTAATATCATCTACATATTTCTTTTTCAGCTCAGTCGGCCAATATATCACCTGCCTTGATTACAACGTGGGTTCTTGTGGAGGAGCTACAGCCCAAAGATATGCACTGACCCTCAAGGCAATCAAACGCGAAAGTGACACCTTGTGCTTGGGAGACCTGTCACAAGTTTCGACTACACCTCCAACTGGTAAGTTTTCGAGTTAGAAATGTATTTACTTTGCACATCATTATGTCTTGGGCCTCCTGCCATATAAGATTCAGTTAACTTAATTTCAGTCCAGTGCCACACTACATGATATACACTGCAGTCAACGCAATTGGAAATACAAAAATGATGCAATTGCTTCAATCTTGCATAAAAAAAGTCTTCCTGAAGTTCAAATAATCAGCTTTTTGACTATTGTAATGCAAATGTTTGCACACAATCAGTATGTTTACCTCAAGTAGAAGTTGTATGACCATAATTACAAAAAATTGGCAATCCTGAATCGCATGTTTTGAATTAAAATCAGAGGGAAAAAAATTAACTTAACTTCCTTTCTCTCACCCAGAACCAGCAGATTGCCAAGTTGAGACGGCGACCAATCGTGTGAAGACTCTCACAACCCATCTGCTGCGAAACCTCTTTGACGGCCAGGATGTTCAAGCATTCTGCACGTAAGTTGTGCTCGGTTTGACTCTGTGATAAAATTTAACAAGAGTGTGGTTCACAGCAATGAACCTCATGAATGTCAGATCGCTGAAGATTACCACACGAGTGCGAGGGCCAAAATGTTTTTATAATGGCCAATAAAGCAGAACTTTCACTTGAACTAGAAGCTGATGTTGATCATTGCGACATTATCTGGTCATATTAAATGCCCATCATAATTGTATCCTGAAGTTAAGTCAGATCCATTTTATAGTTAAACACGATAGTTTTCACGATAAGACCAAATTGTAACTTGAAAGCTTGTTGCCATCCAGTTTTGACATAATCAGAAATCTGCCCTATTTGTTCTGCAATCTGCAAAAACAATATTCTGCAATTCAATTAATTAAATTTAACAAATACCACCTTCCTCCTGCAGACAACATCTTCCAAATACGGAGAAATTCCTCCAGAGTGCGCTAGCATCTTGTTCATCTGCCACTTCCACCAGAGTGCGCTCTGCTCTGCAAATCTCCAAGAACTTGCTTGGATTGTCTTGCGATCAGGTTACACCTCCCCCACTTTGTGATGTCTCTGAAGCAAGGAAATGCATCGTTAATTTTTGGACAATGGTCGATGAGGCTGACGACATGGCCAAGTATTGCAAGTAAGTGGTCAGTCTGTTTTTATTTGAGATTTTATTTAATGCAAAATTATAAATAAATCTTAGATGTTCCACAGATCACTACTCAGATGAATTGAACCAAAAGGTTTTTTTAAATCTGTTTTTTTCTTTCAGTTTGATAAAACCCACAAGAGAATGTGTTGCGAGATATACTGCTGGTTGTGAGGAGAAAGAGAGGAAAGAGCTGGAGAAATTTCTTCAGGTCTTCATCGACAGGATTGGCAACAAGTGCGATGATGTGATCGAGGTAAATAAACCAATTGAACCAAGTTGTTAAAAGAATAGATCAATGAAATATTCTCTTCAACCTTCACTCAGCTTATTGTTTCTTCAGTCTGAAATTAACACGACAAAATCGTTTTATTCTTATAGCGCATAACCGCAACTGCCAACATTTTGCTGGAAACACATATTACAAAATAAGTGCTCTGTCAGGCTTGACTGAAAACATGATTAAGTCAAATAACTGAACTTTTAACTTTTAACAATTTATTTATGGCTGGTAATTGGAAAGATGTTATCAACCTCGTATACTTACTTTTTCAGCCTTCAGCAGAATGTGGAAAAAACATCTCCCTGAAGGAAGGAGGTCCTCTCCATCAACTGCAAGTGAAGATGGTCAAATCTCCTGATGAACTTTGTGCAGGACAAAATGACTGCCAGATTTATGTTGATCTGATTATTAAGGGTATCGACAGTCATAAGTAAGTGAAGAAGCTTCCTTGATATATAAAATCTGAGTAAACAAAAATGTATAATTTTCAGTTTTGCAGGGCAGCTATCCATGGATGTGAGCCCAAAAACATGGTTCTGTTGAAGCATCAAAATCTTTAAAATTACCCAAAACTGGTGCCGTCCAATTAATGCATAAAGAACAATTAGACGTTTTTAGGTTATTTGCGAAGAATGTAGTACACATTTCTAAATGTGGCTCAACTTAGCTGTCTATAGCTATTCATTACTAGTCTTATCATATCTATCCATAGCTATCCATTTGTATTATTTTGTATACACTAAAAGTTCTTTACCCCTTGTTTAAACAATAGTAATTGTGGATAGCTATGGATTGCTATGGATAAGTGTAGCCAGGGTTAGCTTAAAATGGCTATGGATAGATAGCTAAGGCTAGATTTTAAATGATGAGCCACTTTGAGAAATTTGTACTGTATCATGCAGGGGACCAGATTAGTTCTCAAATTTGCGGTGTGCGGGGGACGAATGGCTTGTGAAATCATTGTAAAATACTATTGAAATCTGGTCATCCTCATGACAATCTTAGCAGCTCAGAGTGCCTTGGAATGTTATATATATATTCTCATTCATCTGTTGTCATTGATATCAGATGCCCCAATGGTCAAGATTCCAAACAAATCGTCTGCAAAGAAGAAAATGGCCAGCCATGTTCCAGACACATCACTGCTGCCACCTGGAGGAGATCTGTCACCTTCCACCTGCTGGCCGCTGTAGACAACCAGATGGATGGAAACGTCACAGTCGAGGTCAATATTCTCATCCGAAAGGTCATCAATGGAGCTACTACTGAGAAGAGGACTGTCTGCACTGTTTTGGTATAATGATGGTTTATTGTCTCAAGAGCAAGAGTTGCATTAATTATTTGGAGGACTAATTCATTATGTTAACGTGTAGTGAAATTCTTTTACAGGTTTTAGTAATAGACGCTGACAAACCTGCGGGCGGAACCTGTGCCTCTTCAAATGACCCCCATATCCATACCTTCGACCAATGGTAAATACATCGTGCAACATAATTTGTGATTTGTCTCTGTACATTCTGCAGTTTTATGTTATTTTGTCAGGTTCAGTGAGGTTTATGTCTCATTTGATTATTTCTAGGTACTACAACAATCACATTGAAGGTCTTTTCTTGATGTACCGACACAGAATAATCCCTGCTGAGGTGAGTGGCTCAAAATGGCGAGTTTTGGATTAGCATCTCAGGTCTTGGACTCTGCTATGTACAAGCTAATATCTTGGATTTATTCATGATTCAAATATTGATTGCTCCATGAGGAAAAGCTTGCTTTTAAAGAACTTTGAGTAATGCCTGTAAACAGCTGTGTTGACCATTTACAGGTCCAGGCCATCTTCCAGGCTTGCAACCGCCAAAAAGCCACTTGCAATTGTGGCATAGCCGTGCGGTCAGGGAACTTTGTATTTGTGGTGGAGAGCTGTCGTCGAAAACAAGCTGTCTGTGATAGAAGTAGCCGCCACATTTGCAATAAACATGGACAAGTACGAATCTACTCTTACGGCGATGCCAAAGATCCGGCCATGAGGATTTTCGTGCAAGGGCCGAACTATGAGGTAAGAGGATTTGTATAATTTATAATCGATAGGTTCATTGTCTTGATTTTGAAGTTAAGTTTTGGCATTTCCGATTATTGAAATTACTTTGAAATAAACAAAGGTATGAATTCAGCATGAATCAGAGGAAAAAAGTGGCTGAAATAATAAAATAAGATGTTTTTTCTTTTAGTTGCTTGACAAGCACAACTGAGTTGTGGTTAAAATATTTTACGTCTGTGAGACAAAATTTTGTTTTCACTGACACTCCTCGGAAACATCTTTATGTGCGGGTTATTGCATAGTTCCAAATTTGCCCTTGTATTTCGCTTTATTTTTGATTTCCATTGCATTCCAGATCATCTTCCCTCATGGAACGAGGGTCAGCATCCAATTTGACGCCCTCCACAAACTTTTCAATTTCGTCATCCATGCGTCAGTCTTCGATTGGGGACCAAATACAGTAGAAGGTGAGAAAAAGTTACAATAGTAGTACGCTTTATGATAGAGTAGGTCGGGGCAAGAAGCCCGGGTTAGGTGAGAGGCCCCCCCAGGCTTATATCCAAACTTACATTTTTGGTGCGTTTATCTATTGATAGGATTGAAGCCAGAGGCATTTTAGGTGACGTCACAAATTTTCAGGGCAAACAGCACCAAACCATAGTCCAAATTAAAGAAACAAAATAATGTGCATGGTTTTCGTAACTTTGATTAATTCTTTGAAAGGGGTTGTCAGAAATAACTTCGGAAATTTTTAAAAGTATAATGGATATCTGCATTGCTTGACTTTATGACCATCACATAAATATGTTTTGGATCATGTTTTTTGCATTTTAGTTCAAAATATAGAGGTCAAATTAAAATATGTGGGTTTGGGGCGAGAGGCCCCACATGATCTGGGGCATGAGGCCCCCTTCACTGCGGGTCGAAGCTGCTTCAAAAACCATTTAATAATGTGTACTTTACCTTAAATCTTGATAGAATAGCTAATTAAAATAGAAAAAATTTGGCCCGAAATTGAAACAGGGCAGAAAGTATTAAAAAATAAAAGTATGAACAGAAAATTTCAGAAATTCAGAAAAAGTGAATAGAATGCCTTAAAAAAGATAGAAGAACCCTGAGAAATAAATTTTAGGCTGAATGCACTCGCAAAAAAAATTGCCATAGGATTATAATAGGGGGGCTTCTTGCCTGATGGGTGGGGTAAGAAGGCCATTTTAATTTTTTTACAAAAATGGCCGTAACTCCGTTATTAAAGTTAGTAGACATTTGTTTCACTAGTTATTAGTAGAGTCAAGTGATCCCTTCCTGACAGCATAAGCATTCAAATAATCGCCCATAAAAAGTAGGTCAAATCGCATCTCGAAGTTAAGGGGGCCGCATGCCCCGACCTACTCTAAATGTAGATAAATGCGGAGTCCGAAACCAGAGCGCTGAGCTATTAATTTCATCATTTAGCCATTTTGGGCATGTTGGCTTCTTAATCGTGGTTCTGCATTACACCACTCAATTTTGATCTGCCTCTATACTATTTAAGTGGCAGGTCTCTAAGTCCTCTACATTTAAATAAAGACAAACATGAATAGTCATTCTTATGTTGTTTTGAAAACAGGTCTGTGTGGAAATTTTGATGGCGATAAGATGAATGACTTGAGGACATCCAAAGGAACGGTTTACCGACCACTTGGACGGAAGGCAATGCTGTTTCCCGATCAGTTCAGCGTCTCATGGAGGTAATGAGTTGTCTGAAATGTACTTTTTATCAAACAGAGACATTTGAAAAGTGTTGCTTATCATCCAGTATGTACACGTACAGAAACAAGACTTTTTGTGTATGTTTTGCAACAGTTTTTACTGATGTAAACTAATTGTTTCTTTGATGCTGGCTTCCAAATCTCACCTCTATGAACTATTTTTGTTTCTTGGCAAAACAATATTTAAAAAAAGCGTAAACTGTTATTTTTCCTTTCACAGGTTGCCACATGACCAGTCCATCTTTTCTGGGAATTCTGGGAGCAAGCAAATAACAGCCAGGTATTGCCCGAGCCGAATGATGGGAGACATGGATTGCGACATCATAGGACTTGTGGAATATTGCCATTTGACTCTGGGTAACTATGGTTATAATTGTGAACTCACATTTGGTAGTCAAGACATAGCTCTGAAGATTTCATTCTCATCGACTATACATACATGAATTTCACTACATTCAGTAAAAATTCAAAAGGTCTTTCTTCGATATAACTTTTAAAGAAAAAGGTATGACATATTTTCAACCTTCATGACTTTGTTTTGCCTTGATGTATGTAAATATTGATAAACTAAATGTAGCTATATACTTTCACAGGGGTGGAACTTCCTCTGAGCAGAATGGCAGTAAAGCCAAGTGTGACATCAACAAATACGAGAAATAAGCGATCCACTGAAGATGATCTGGTCGGGATTATTGAATTGGATGAAACAGCCACCACATCCCCCGTAAGTTGAGTATACTGATAATTTCCTCAGCGGGTTTGCCTGAAAGACCCAATTCTACTCCAGATCAACTACACTGAAACGAGTGGAGTACAGTATCACCAATGCACCATCTAAGTTTGAAATTCCCCTGCATTATTTAATTTTTTGATAATTGCAATTGAAGGAATTCAAACTGGAGATGTCGGAAGAAGCAGCGACAGCTTATTGCAGCAACTACTTGAAGGAGAAGGAGGAGTGGAGTAAGCTGTGCATGGAACTGCCGGCCGCCAACGACACGCTCAGGATGAAGGCTTGTGTGGAGGACTTGGCCGTAAGTATAGATACATGTTTATTACATTTTTAGCTTCTCGGATCAACAGACCCAACAGATTTTCTGTCAACGGAAAAAAAGCTTGAGCTTACCCATGATTTTTACAATTTTTATGACATCGAGTTGGGATTTTGCTCATGAAGGTCCACTGAAAATTGTGTGTACCCCATGCGGGTTCGAATCCATGCAGGCAAAGATCTTGAGCCTAGAAGGCCTAACCTCTATACCAATCAGTCGATGAAGGAGAAAGGAGAGAAAAACAAGAAAAAATGTGTAACATGCAGATAAAACTGATATGAATTTTACATGTATACAACATTATTTATGTTTTCTTTTGCAAATTCTTCAGCTGACAGGAGATGCAGACTGGGCTGACACAGCTCTGGAAGGACTGAAGCAAGACTGCATTACTCACTTGACAAAAGATGTTGATTACCTGGAGACATTTGAGGGGAAGAAGATGAAGGAAAATATCATGAAACTAACATGTCCAGGGATGTGCAGTGGGAATGGGGTCTGTGCTGATGGTATGTGCAAATTCTATAGGAGAGGTGCATGTAAGATTTGACAAGTTTTTAAAATTGTATTTCTCAGTCATGGTCATGTAAATCTATAAGCATTGAAGTTCACATCAACATGATTGTGATTAAAATTTACATACCAAGAATGATGAAGTGCTGTACTGACCTCAATGAGCTGTAATTGATGTGACGTTTAAAATATTTTTAGGCCTATATTTTTTGCAATGTGTTATAAATTACAAATGTGGAAAATGAATGCCATTGAGGCTTTTAGGTTTAAGATGACATTAATTATTTTTTGAAAGCCTCGACAAGGGGTCTTTTATTTTTGACCAGATTACCTATGATATCACAATCGTTCCTTCCTCTGCTAAAACAAATCGCCCTCAGTTTCAGTCAGTTTAGGAGCATGTACCCATTAATCCAAAGTACTTTCGGAGAGGTCATAACCTTCTATTATTAGACCTGAATCGTCTACAAATCTACAAATCTGAAATTACTGATCGAGGGCTGACTTCATAAACTAAATTTTTGGTTTTAGGAAAGTGCTCCTGTACTGCCCCCTACACCGGCTTCAACTGCAGTTCTTTACCCCAGAATGCTATACCGCAATTCATCAGTCTCTTTGACAATGGTCTATGTGACGTCACCAGAGGCAATTGTTCCAATGTGGTGCTCTTTGGAACGAACTTCATTGACACTCCAAGTCTGACCTGTCATTTCAGAGCTCTTCAGGTAGGCCTATGTTATATAATATGCGTATATAGGCCTACAAGATATAGACATGCTATAGGCCTATTTAAAAAGATGGATTATGGCATTTTGGGCTGATATAGTCGGCTGACACTGAGTCGATACTGACATGACACTTAAACAGCCTAGAAAATAACTTGGATTCCGTGTAAATAAGACTTTTATATTTACCAAACTGCTATCATCAGTGATGGAAATGGGGGGGAGCTCGGGGGAGCTGAGCTCCCTTGACCAAAAAACAGGGGGAGCTGTACCCTGCTACAGCTCCCCCAATGACCATTGATGAAATTACAATTTTCATGTTACTTTTTCAGTCCTCACGGTATTTTTAGCCAAAATTATGCTCTGGTGGAAGATTTCTTTTCCTTTTGAAAATTTAGAAAGGCGAACTGCCGCAGCACAAGCCGAGAGCTCCCCCAACAAAAATTTTCCATTTCCATCACTGTGCTATCTTTTTCATTTTCCAGATCACTTCCAGTGGCGCGAATGATCTCCAAACAGAATTTGACATCAAGGCAACATTCGTTTCTGACAACCAGATTCTTTGTCCGACACCACAACTGGTGACACCTGGTGGGAATGTTGGATGGAAAATTGACGTCAGCAATGACGGAAGAAATCCCAGCCTATCACCCGTCCTTTTGGTGTCACGTGACCCGCTGTGTGCAGTTTGCAAGATGGATGCCAACAACACTGCTGCATCTTGCACCCGAATGGTAAAACAACGAAAATAATTTGAATTGATATGACTTTTAGAAAAAATTATCCTGAGGCTGAACAGTCTCCTGCTTGTAGAATAATGTGTCTTAAGACTGTTGAAATGATATGGATACAAACACATCGGGGCGAACAACATTCTGTCGTCACACCAAGTAAATCTCTAAATATATTCCAGGCAAACACATGCATCATTGGCAACAGATGCTTTGGAGCTGGGGAGAGGAACCCAAGAGACAGCTGTCAGAGGTGTGATCCACAATATTCAACCACAAAGTGGAACAATATCACATGTGAGTATTATTATGGCCAATATCTTGAGTACTAGCAGAGAGGTTCAAAAGAAATGAAAGACATCTTGGATTCTTCTCATTATAGACCTATTAGAAAAGTTGTAAATGGTGTTACAATAAAGAGCATGTGCAGTATCCCTAAGACTAAGCGACATAGAAATGACAAAAACTTTAGACTCCACTCACCTACTTTGTAAACTTCTGTTCATAGTAGATACCTGCTTCTTTTTTCTTCTTTCAGTATGCACCCTGAACGTTGCCGCTCTCATCATCGTTCTGTTGCTGCTTTTCATCGTCGTTGCCATTGTCATCTACTGCGTTTGTCGGAGCAAGAAAAATAAATCTGCAAATGCTGCCGCTTCAGCGCCTCCTTTGGATGAAAAGACTGTCACTGTGACTGAAAGCAAGCCTGTGTAAGTGAAGATTAGGATAAATAATATTTTTAATTTATGTGAAAAAGGAATAGTTAGATTTTTTCTGTTTATATTGTGTAATTACTTGTTTGCGTAGTTTCATTGATGCACTTTCAGTGGAAAGCAAGACACAAATTGAGAGGTCTTCGTATACATACGGAATTAAGACTCATTTATGCTTTTATTATCAAACGTTAGAATATCAACCTGAGGATCAGATTAAGAAGGAACAATTATATTCAAAGATTATGATTGAAGGTACCACTGAATGAAAATCACATGCTTTCAGTACTGTGTACGTTATTATATATTTTTGTTTCTCTTTCAGGCGCCTAACCACTCGATGAGGACATTTTCTTTACTTATGATCTCAGGTATACAGAAACTCATATGTATACTTCCTTTCTCATTCTAGGAATTTCTAAATAGAGAAAAAATCAAAACTAACTGAACATTCTGGAAAATGCATGCACTTAAAAAAAATGGATTCGGCCGTCACGTACCATTGTTGTTAGAAGTATCCTTACCCAGCACTTTCTTGTATTTTTGAGGATATTTTCACCAAAAGTAATTATGTTCTAAAGATGTCAACGGAGCGATGCAAATTTGATGCAGTTTGGTTTTTATTTGCAACAAGATCTGTGTCCCTTTTACTTTAATTGCCTTTTTAATGACATTTTACAACAACATGCAGTATTTTTTTAATGTTCACGTCATTGCAATTTGTATAAAATAATGTTCATCACTCCAGTTCTGTGTCCATGGATGACATGGAAAAAATTAATGATGTGTAAAACTGAATGTTGTTTGATAGTATCATTTTATATTATCATTTGAATAAATAAATATGAAATATATTTTATTAAAAGTTAGTTTTTTGTTATTGGTTGTTGAATATCAGAGTTTTCTAATTAGGCAATTTTATCTCCATTAACAATTTTTATGTCGGCGTAGTTGTTGTCTCTGTGATGGTAGTCACGCTGCCTGACAAGCGGTCAGGATCTTTTTTCTTCTTGCAAAGGAGTTGTTTCGCAGAATTTTGGAAATCGTGATACTGTAACGAATAGACCAAAGGGTTCACCGTGCAGTTGATGAAGCACAGGTAGGTGGAGATGTGGTACCATGGGCTTGAGAAGAAGGGAGGTATGACTCCGTAAGCGAAAAGGACGAAGGTGCTAGTGTTGCCCACCCAGCACAAGAAGAAGACAACACAGACCGTGACCATCGTCTTCAAGACGTTACGACTCGCGCTCTGCAGCCGTTCCGCACGTCCGCCATCTTGGCCTCCTTCCTGCATGCTTTGGTCACGTGACTTTGAGTATAACACAATAAAGATGTGACCATATGCTATGATCATTATTAACAGAGGGAGATAAAACTGAAATGAGGAACTGAACAAGATGTGAAATCGAAAAGTCACCATGTTAGGGTATATGCCTAATAAAACACAATTACCATCCTGTAATCCACTGGTTAATAGTACATGGGGTATCATAAAAACGAAGGATACAATAGTAGGAATAGCCATTGCTGTGTAAGTCAGTCGCGTTGTTACAAGGCGTTTGTGTCGCAATGGATGTATCATGCCGAAATATCTCTCCAGCGTTATTACAACAAGATTTAGTGTTGAATTGCAAAATAATCCCCACATTATTAGTTTACTCATCCATAGCTTGCAAAATAAATCTCCCTTCCTTCCTTCTAATAGTACATCGTATCTAATATAACACGTTATTAAAATCCAGGCGGCTGCGCTTCCATCAATTGCGCTTTGATATAGGATCAACTTATTTATACTTGATTTACGCATCTTTACATTACTCCCGATTACCACAAATACAAAGGCATTACCAAGAAATCCAAATATACCAATTAAGACATAAATTAATAATTGAATATCTTTAGTGAATCCTCCGTTATCTTCATTGCTTATTATTTCTGTTGTGTCGGCATAAGTAATGCCTTCAGTCATTGTCTTAATTGTGGTATCCATTTTAGAATATTAACAAATGATTGATCAAGAGTTAATCCATTTTAGAATGATGACTTATCAAAGGGTTGATTTGAAATAAATCAATTGCAATAGTTTAAGATTCTTTGTAAACTTGTAACCTTACGGAGCATATGGCAACAAAATGTCCTCTGCTGCTTCATATATATACCTAATGTTTGAATGCATGAGCTTGAATAAATAGGCAAATACATTTCTAACTTACTTAGTAACTTACCCAAATGCTTGCCTGCATTAAAACAATCCCTCATTGAATATATTCCATCCTTTGTTCGCCCATTCGCTATTCATTGCCATTCACCTCACAACTTCAGCAAAAGGTGTGGCATCTTATTTTAATAAATAATTGAAATCACTGAATGAACTGATCCATCATCAACCTCAGACACATTATTCATGACTTCCATCGGAAATGTGAGCAGTGAAGTCAAGACGAAGGATGCCAGGAAATATCCTCAAGATAAATCTTTGTTCCGATATAAACAAGGCATCCATGGTAGTTGTGATCAACAGACAAAAGAAAGTTCTACCTTTGAAGTAACTTCATTGAGAGAACAATGTACTGTGAACGTTCAAAGTAAGACTCTTGACAATAATCCTTGTAAATTTACTTCAAATTTACTTCAAACGGATACCCAAACACAATAATTCATTGAAACATCTATGTGTTGTGCCTCCAATGAACAGTACATTCAAAAGATTACTTTGATCCTTCATCATAGATCTGTCAGCTCAAGCAGAAGACTTGACACCACCCTTGCTGCATGGTTCCAAATGGAATTTCATATAAAGTTTTGTTCTAGCTATGATGCATGCCTTAACGATAAGCCCAAATTAATGTGATAAACATCAGAACAGCAACCACTTAGAACGTTTGAATAATTTGTACCTGGGCATATACGCGATCTCATTATAGCGTCACAGTACAAACATTCATGAGGTGTTATTAGGAATTGAATAAACATTAACAACAACGGGAGTTGTGCAGCAAATAGAGGGTCAAATGGGTTCCATTAATATACTTCTCATTTGGGTGTGCACATGTCATGTTCTTACCAACTGCCACAGTGCTCATGTGATGTCAGTATGAGCATGATGATGTCACGTTGGTATATACCAAATAAATCGACAAATTAAAGTAAAATTTAAAAATGTGTTATCCAATCCTCATGGTGTGTCCTATGGAACACCACAAGGTTCTGTTCTAGGTCCACTGATATTTATAATTTTAGTTAATGATTTAGTTAAAAGTTTAAAATTTTGTAATACTGTAACTTTTGCTGACGACACAACAATATTTGCATCTGGAAATAATTTAAAATTCTTATATAAGAAAGTTAATCAAGATCTTGAAAAACTTAATGAATGGATTGCAAGCAATTCCCTAACACTGAATGCTGACAAAACGAAGTATATATTATTTCACTGTAAACAAAAGAATTGTAATTACAATGGAATCCTAAAAATAAATCAAACGGTAATTGAAAGAGTAAAGCATATGAAGTTTCTTGGTGTAACAATTGATGAACACCTAGAGTGGGATTTACAAGTAAAAAATGTAATAAAAAGGATGATAGCAGGAAACTATAGCCTGACAATGATAAAGAATATGCTACCAGTGGAATCCAAATTATTAATTTACTACTCAAATGTAAAAAGTCACGCAACATATGGCATCAGTGCATGGGGACCATTAATCCCACAGGGAGTGGATTGAAACTCCAATGGAACCTTTGAAGGCAACTCCGAGCAAGGCAGGGAAAGCCCATGGGTTGTTTGTTAAATGTTGCACAGACCTATATTGTGAAATGTAATTTTTTAGGACTCATCTGATTCTATGAAATTTTGAAAAAGTGAAGAGAGACAAAAAGGAAATAAGGGTGCCAATCTGTTGGAAATTAGGATTAAGTTAAAAGTTTAAAATTTTGTAATACTGTAACTTTTGCTGACGACACAACAATATTTGCATCTGGAAATAATTTAAAATTCTTATATAAGAAAGTTAATCAAGATCTTGAAAAGCTTAATGAATGGATTGCAAGCAATTCCCTAACACCGAATGCTGACAAAACGAAGTATATATTAGTTCACTGTAAACAAAAGAATTGTAATTACAATGGAATCCTAAAAATAAATCAAACGGTAATTGAAAGAGTAAAGCATATGAAGTTTCTTGGTGTAACAATTGATGAACACCTAGAGTGGAATTACAAGTAAAAAATGTAATAAAAAGGATGATAGCAGGAAACTATAGCCTGACAATGATAAAGAATATGCTACCAGTGGAATCCAAATTATTAATTTACTACTCAAATGTAAAAAGTCACGCAACATATGGCATCAGTGCATGGGGACCATTAATAACCAAGAAACTGTTGAAAAGTATTAGAGTCCAGCAAAACAAATCTATTCGACTAATTTTCTGTGCAGGAACAAGGGCAAATCTAAGGGTGCTATATAAAAAAGGGAAAATATTAACTATAGAAGATATTATAAATCTAGAACTATTAAAGATATCACATAGACATATTCATGACAAATTACCTGTCCGATTAACAAATTTATTTGACGTTACAAGACACAATTACAATACGAGGAATAGACGTAATTTGAGAGCTTCACACCACACAACATTACAATATAATAAAAGCTTCCTTGGTGCTTCGCCTCATTTATGGCTCCAATTGACGGATAATTTGAAAGCAAAACCTAAATTGAAAAGCTTCGTCAAGTCCTATTCAAAACAAGTCTATCAATCCTACCTGTAGATGATATTGTTACTATACTATTGAGTGCAGAATTCCAGTGATATTTATTTTCATATTCATTCTCATCACCATTTTCCATATCCGTTTTCATTCTTTCTTTTTTTTATTTTATCTTTTTTTATTGTATGAAATATATACACAATTTTTGTTTTTTGTTTTTGTTGTATTTAAATTTAATTAAGGGGCCAGCAATAATCATAGTTTGTATAAACTCTGCTGTGTCCTTCTTAGTGTTGTTATTTCTATATTCTGATTGATTGTGATGTTACACTGTGAATTTTATACATGTATGTGTCATAATTTCCACTAAGAAAATAAAATTCAATTCAATTCAATTCAATATGGTCAGGTCTCCACTCGTGAGGAGGTGTGGTCTCCATCAACTCCAGTTCAACACTTTCAAATAAAAGCTATTTTGCTGGTTCCTGTACATTAAATTATTTAGATTTATGTTTTTTCTGGAATTTTTTAAGGACATAATTCCGTTTGTTCTAAGCAGTTTTTGTGGAACTCGCAATTTTGTTCTATAATGGTGTTGAACAGGAGAGCAACGGAGTCCAAAATGTGACTACCCATGAGTGTGAAAATCAAGCTATTTCTGACTCTGATAGTATATGTTTCACTCACTCAATTACTTATTACTTATTATATAAGTACATTGATTATGTTCACTATAAAGGTTTCTTGACTGAATTAAATCATTTCAAGGGGTGGTGAAACGGAGTCCAAAAGACTGATAATGTTGAACAAACAGCAAATATCATGGTGTTGAACATGAGACCAAAACGTTTCAACTCCTGTTCGACAACATAAAAAGTCATATATAACCTGACTCAACAGGTAAGTGGGAGTTCTCCTAATGTCCATTGCAACTTTTGATGAAATGACTGATATTTGTTGGAAATATTATCACTTGAAGTGTCACGGGTTGTGAAAGGCGTCCACCTCCTCACAATTCAGTTTCAGCCGTGTTACTTGAGAAAGTAAGTCACTGGTTAAAGGTAAATAAACTGTCTTTGAATGTTTCAAAAACGAAATATATGATTTTCCATACTAAAAATAAATCAGTTGCTGATATTAACCTCTATTTAGATGGTGACAAACTCGAGCGAGTAGCAGCTTTTGATTTCTTGGGTATAACAGTGGATGAATGCCTGACTTGAATGACCATTTACACAAGATTCAGATGAAAATTTCTAAAACATTAGGGGTTATGAATCGGGTTAAAATGTGCTTACCTTCAGACGTTTTACTTATGTTATATAACTCTCTCATATATCCCCATCTACTGTATGGAATATTATTATGGGGAATCAAACAAAATAAGTTAGTCAGACTTCAAAAGAAGGCTTTAAGAATAATCAGTAAAAGTAAATATAATGCTCATACCACCCCTATTTTCAAAAATATGAATGTCTTGAAACTTGATGATATCTTAAATCTCAATGAATTGAAATTCTATCATAAATTACAAATTGGACAAGTCCCAAAATATATCAGTGAATGGAACTTTCCAAGAAAGTCAGACATTCATCCATACCCAACTAGAGACAGTCAAAATCTGGTAATTCCACGGCTGAAGTATCAGGTTTCCAAAAGTTCAATAAAGAACAGAATCCCTAAATTGGTAAATGAGTCACCTAAAGAATTTTTAGAGAAAATACAGACACATAGTGTCTATGGATTAAGCCTTTATATTAAAAAGGTAAAAATAAATGGTTATCCGAATAATTGTATTATTCAGAATTGCTATGTATGTGGTGTGAGCCCATTGACTTAAAGAAATTTCATATTTTCACAACGTCCTATCACTTCCATCATGTAGTAGCTCATCAACTTTCCATCATTTTGTTTGATATTAATTATTATTTTTATTATTATCTATTTATCATTTTTTTCTTAAACTATTATAATCTTTCTTTTCTATATTTATTTTTTTCTTTGAATAATTTTCCAATGTTTTTCTTTTTCATAGTTATGATATAAATCTATTCTATTGTTTGTACTCCCATTTACTTTTCATACACTCATGATAGAGTGAGTATCCAATTTTTTAGATAAGGAATTGATTGTTTCTTAATAATAGCAGCCATTTATAAAATTTAATAAATTTACAGAAATTTAGATTTGAAATTCAGGTGGCATGCACGCCAGCGGCCAATGCCAAAGTGTATGTCTCCTTGACCGTACTTGAAATAATTGTAAAATGTTTTGTACTAATATGTGATTAATTTGGTCTAATAAAATAATTCTGTCTGTCTGTCTGTCTGTACTTGGGTCCTTCATTGATAGGATCATTGTAAATCCACAATAAACCGTTATTGACTCTCTAATTATTCGGGATGATGTTTGAAGGCACCAAAACAAGTCAAATCCCAGCTGATATGTTGATTTTGTGCATTTAATACTGCTTTAAGTTTCAACAAAATACATTACCTTTCTCATTCACTTGTTGATCTGAGAGATAACCATGTCCAGCTCTCCCATCTCATCAATCAACCCTCGTGAGTGCCCAGAACTGGGCTTAGACGGCTGCACTTACCATATCTATCTATCTATCTATCTATCTGTCTTGGTAAAGCATATATTTCAGACTGGCGGGGAGGGGACTGAACTGCTGCTGAAGCTATGCTTGAGGGTCCATTAACTTTTCGCAAGTGATTCTTCTGCGTGGTACTCCTTTTTACAACATGTCTGAAGAGGGTTTGTAAAATTTAAGATTATCCTGAATACGTCATGGGCCAACCGCATGCAAAATATCGGGGGGGGGGGCCGTGTGTTAATTTTGCACTTATACCGCCATGCTCTCACTGGGAGTGCCAATAGTGATGTGACTGATGTCTGCACTGGAATACTGACATCATCCCTGCAGATATTCACAAGCACATGGCACACTAACATGAGAAGTGTAATAATAATAATTATTATCAATCTGCATAGCAGTTAAGTAGGCCATTAACATTGAAATGCCCTTTTGTTAAGACATGGTAATGCATGAAAGGCGGGCGTTAATGATTACTGCAATTTCAAGAAGTATGAGTTTCTGCTGAAGAATGGTGAAACGTTGTAAATACAGTTCAGGCGATTGGTTGAGGGACTGAATTACGTAGCATTAATCTAATTTGAATAGAATAGAAACGTTTTTCGAAGCCAGTGATGTGTCTGGGGGGATGGGGATTGTCGGTGTTTTACTGCTAATCTGATTTTATTTCCAAGCTCAGCTGCTCACTGAAGCAGAATACTACGTTTTTCATACGTTTGATTTGCTAAAAGACCAATCAGGCAAGCTGTAAAAGCTACGTAGATAGTGAGAAAAGTAGTCAAAGAAACTCATACGAAGTGAATCTGCAGTAACGTCCGCCATTATAGGCAATTTCATTAGTACGCAATTCTAAGACTCTTTACAGTAAACACTAAATACATAGCATTTTTGCTTCATCTGATTGGTTTAGAAACAACAGAACGTCACACAGCTAATATATCAAACGTAGCAAGTATATACATTGCATTGACCCCTCACAGGCAACTGTGAATGACCAGAATCACATGGTAATGAAATCACCTGTAACGCCTGTCAAAAGTTTGGAATCTTTGAAACTTCCGGAAGTATTCAGTCTATGTTAACAGTAGGCATCTGCTTCAGGTAAATATCAATCAATGCTTTTGGGATTCTAAGAGTTTTGAAAGATCCTGGAAATTATTGAAGATTTTGGCAGACAGTTCATGCTTTGGGCGAACAGAGCTTTATTGTAGTAAATTTTGGCAAAGACGATGTCATAGCTTTGGGAAATATCAGTCAAAGCTTTGGACATGGTCTGACTGTCAAATCTTCAGGCAAACAAACAGTAAATGAGGATTGTTATTGAAGAATCGCAGTAGTTAGGATGATTAGATATTTCATGCAACAGGATAAACAAATGGGCGAAAAAATGTTAACATTTTCAGAATAGGAATTAAATTCAAAATGGTTAGAGCTCTGAATTACTTGGTGATACAAAACAGTTTCATTTAGGTTTTGATATAGATCTTTGAATTAAACATTCCTGTGTGTTATTTTGATTATTTTATTCCAATATTTAAGAATGCATTAACTTCATTTTAAGAGCCATTTTAAGTTACAAAAATATCCTTGGAAGACACAACAAACATCCACATGCATAATTCAAAACTTATATTGCTTACTGGGCCTGATGCGGTTTAACTTGCAGGGCCGTATTAACCTATGGGCAAACGGGGCATTTTCCCGGGGCCCATTACCACAGGGGGGCCCATGATGAAGCGTTGGATAACTGGCGTGAGAATGTACATTTCAGAATTTATGGGATTTTTAGGGCGCTAGCGGGCCCATTAGAAACAGTTTGCCCCGGGCCCAGAAATGCGCTAATACGGCTCTGGGTTTAAGAAATTATTCATCCCAAAAAAGGAATAATTCTTTGTTATACCTTCCTTTAGATATATATATATAATCTTTATTCACTGTAGAAAAACAGTACATACATACAGAAAAATACAAAAACAGTTGAATAAACAAGAGTAAAAGGTTATAAAAAATAAAATATTAGCACGTACTAATAAAAACAATGAGATCTAAAATCTCTAGGTGGCTAAAACCTTCTAAGATTTTAAACCCATCTCTAATACTGAGCAGGTCTATTAAAATTTTAACGTCATCACTGACACAGGTGTTAAACCTCAAGTTAACAACATTCAAGAAATGTCTAGCACCATCAATATGTAATTGTGTATTGTAATTAAAATATATAAAATTCAAATTTCTTTTCATATGACTTCTGCCATTATGCATACAATTCTTCATCATAAAATTCACAAAGTCATTTTTGCTCTGCACAAGACGTTCATAAAATCGAGCAAATCTACAGAACAATTGTTCAGAGATATGGGGCTGCCCACTAATGGGACCCAGTACACTGGTGTGCGTAGTATAAGGTAGACGCCAAATCTTTCTTATTGCCTTGTTCCAGGCTACAAATAATTCATTTATACTTGGACAATCTAAATTCCAAAGTGTACAACCATAAAAGCTTGTACAATATCTCTGAAATAATTTAAACAGAATATGAGACTGCACGAAGCTAAAATTTGCTAACATCTTATTAACACTGCCAATAAAATGACCTATTTTAGATCTAATGTCATCAGCATCAGATAAGCAACAATTTAAAATATTACCCAGATGAGAGACTTTGTCAACCATAGTAAAACATTTCCATTTAAAAACAATTCTTTACATTTCTTGTATCCGCTAGGATGTCGAAAAAGTATACACTGAGTTTTCTTAGCATTAAAATTGACATTAAACTCAAGACTAAACTCTTCACATATTTTCAACATGCTCTGCATGCCACTACGGCTAGGACATAATAATGTGACATCGTCTGCATATGCACAATCTATCCCCAGACGTTTTGGCAACGAGTAAAAATGAAATGCTTCTCAGAAAAGAGTTCATTCACAAATATCTTAAATTTGTGAAAACAGGTTCCTCAACCAAAAAAAAAAGAGGTTTATCAAAGTGCAAATTACAAAAAATCCATGAGGCAGAGAGGTCATTCACCAAAAAAACAACAACAACAAAACAACAGAATTACAAAATGGAGAAAGGGTAGGCGTATTATTATGCATCTTACACTTAGTTTGCTGTGGCTGTGTTTTTCTTGTGTGTTGATGTATGATAATTCTCTTTTCTTGCGGATGCTTTGTTACACATCTGGTTGTTTGGATTTACCTGTTGCTCTCTAAATAGGTACTACTGCCGGTTACATTAAGGTTGCCATACATGTATTTGCATGCAATGAGAGCCTTACACTGTTTTAAAAAAATGCTAGCGGTTTTTCGATACCTTTATCAGTGCTCTGTACAATTTCGGTAAATATCGGCCTTACCCGGTAGAGTCTATTCAGTTGTTGAACTAGTAAATCTCCATCAATTAGACTGTAAAAAACATACGGGATCACCGTCATTTAAAATTCTGGTCTGATGCAAGAACAACTTTGGGTAAAACTACGGGTTTCAGTAAGCGGATTTTCCGTAAAAAGCAGATTGTCGCAGGCCTTGATAGGACTAAAGTTAAGAATAAATGCTTTCTCATAAATCCTTTATGCCGTGTTAGTGTTTCTAATGTAAACCTTATACTCAATTCAACTTTTGATAGCAGCAACTGCACCAGTTATCCTTGCCACCGAGGGCCAAATGTGTTCATTTATTCATTTGAATGTGCCTCAATGAGGCAAGGTTGCCTGACTGATTAATTCATGGCACTAAAGTCAGCCAATTGTGGCGATTGTCTTGCAACTGAGGATAACACAAAACAGAACTCAAACAACTTTAGATGCTGTTACTTCTGTTAAGACATCAACACCAAGGTTGAGCCTAATGGCCACTAATTGGCTGAAAAACATATCATTTGGATAAACTGATTTCATTAGTTGGATAAAGCAGGGAGGAAATCATTTAAAGAAGAGGAAAGATATGCCTCCTAAAATTACATGAAAGGAAAATATACAGATCAATAAAGTTCACACATGAAGGATTGAAAAACGATTAACCAAACTGCGGATTCCAACATTGTGACTGACGAAGGAAAAATTGAAAAATACACCGAGAGTTACAAAAACCAACAGTCAGTGAGGTGTGCACAACGATTGTCATGAGCAGTCAATCGGACGTGACCAGCTTCGAGGCGAAATACCTGGGTTTGGCGGTATGTTCCTTCTTTCTCTGTTTTCTTTTTTCTCTACAACTTGTATGAGAGCTTTATTCATCAAAGAATGACTTGATCTGTTACCTTACATCACACATGTAGTTTCTGAGCCAATTGGTTTATCTATATATACATTCAAACTAAATATGCTAATGACATGCAAATGAGGTCATCCCAGGTCATAGGACAGTTGTCCAAGGAAAGCTGCCTCCACAGGCCTGTCCTTCCCCTACACCCTTCACCTACCCTTCTTTCACCCCTTTCTTCTTCTGATGACATCATTAATTGCTGTTTTCTTTGCTGTTTAATTTACTTTGTCTGTAACATCAGACGTACTTCGCTCTGTCTCCACCAGAGCTCCACTTATGCAAATCACCTGCTGGCTCAGAAATGTTTCCCCCCACAAATGTTATGCCAGATGGCAGCACTGTCAAAATGTAGGAGCATGATCTTTTCTGCCCCAATAACTCCCTGCTTACAAAGTCTACCGACCTCTTGAATGTCACTGTCTCATTTCTAATGTAATGCAATCTTAATCTAATAGAAATACTGTACTTCACTAACAACTTTTCATCAACATCCCGTCAAAATGTCCATTCACCTGTTTATTCCCTTATCACTTTCTGTGCTTCCAATGGGCTTCACTAGTTTTGCATATTGTAGTTTTTGGTATTCTTATAAATCGAGAGAATAACACACATTGAGCGATTTTTGAAATCAGTTAAAACAAGGTGGCACTCTTTAGCCTGCCGCCATTACAACCAGACACAATGTTCAGTTTTACAAAGGTCGTTAAAAGTTATTAAATTGTAAGTCTTCAGTTATGATGTGTTTCTTGATTGAGAACATACATGTAATATGGTTTATGATTTTATGTTTAATTTACCAAAAGTGATTTTCCCTGCAACCCAGAAATTTATGAGAAACTGTTTCATCCGGTCTTTCTGTCACAGCCGCCACATGTATACATATCTTCACCAAGTTTAATCAGTTATTCAGTGTGTTGGTTGGATAATTCTGCAGAGTGCCATGACATTAGAAAGCGTGTTGTGGTTTTTGCTTAATTGCGGTGACAGAAAGACAGACAGACTGACAGTAACACTTGCAAAAGAAAACATAGGCTCATCCAACGACTGGCTTGACCAGAATACTGTACTGAAAGAACTGAAACAGGATTACCAGTCACTAGGGGCAGTTGTGTTCTTCTTGCAAAGCAAACCTATACAAAAGTGACACCTAGTGTACTGTAGAAAAAGCAGGAAAGCTATCGCTGTTGAGCTTGTATTTCTTGCCACAGATATGAGTTAAAGTTTGCATGATGAAATTTGCTTTATATGTGTTATTTAGAGTTAATAATTCTACAATCTGAAAGAACCACCGTCCAGTCTAAAGCAGCTCTATTATTTTATTTTATTTTTGTGGAATATGTAAAATTAGACAAAAACTAACCAGGAGAGAAAATAGAAAGCCACTTGTTGTTTAAAAATGGCAGCCATTTCCTACCATTGCAACATTCATGCCTTGCTTGCACTAATGCACTTGTTGTTTGGTACTTGGGCATTTACTGAGAGAATGTACAAAGCTACGCTTCCAAAAATAGATGCTTTGTGCTGGTGAAATGGAATGTAATCCTATCTTAATCTGCTTGTCAGAGCTTTCACATATCCCTTATTGATGAAGGTTTACAACCTTCATCCTTGGAATCGGTCTGATGAGAGTGGGCGTGGCCTAAACTTTGGCTTAAGCATGGAAAAGAAAGGGGCACTTTTAGAAGCTTGTTTTTCGTACAATGAACACATAATTTCATAACTTAAAGTATCCTCTCACCTTTTGCGTCTATTGTGCCTGGTTTTATTTTAGTGGCAGACCTGTTTTCAACGAAATGGAATGTTTATTTTCTGTTGCCACGGAGATGACTGTGTCTGGGAGGAGCTTCTGGGCAGCCAGGCCAATGAGGAACCAACAGTGCGATTCTCTCTGTAGGATATTGATATATGGAACTTGAACTCATGTATTTCCCTTTATTGCGGCCTTCTAACTTCATTTCCGTGAATTTTAACATAGCACTGCAGATGCATTATCATTTTGTCTATCCATACATACCATGCATTAGCCAATTACTGCTGTATCTTTTTCGATACCTCAACGATGCATTTTCTAGCAAGCGTCTTGGTCCGCCATGCTTTCTTTTATTTGTTGTGATCCAACGAGGATCAGGAATTGGCGCCCGACATCTTCAGGGAATAATTCTCATCGCAGTTCAAGTGTCAGCTGAAGTGCAGTAATTGACTAATTGGCATCTACTTAGACTGTTACTGAAATGTCAGATGTTAGGTGTGATCGTCAAGTGCAATTAGCAACTCACACCATTGATTGACACATGTTGATTTTTCTGAGTATTTCCCTGAGTATTTCTTTGAAAAACATCTCAACTTTTGTTAAACATTATCCTTTTTAAAAGACTTTTTACATAAATGTCGGAGTTTAGGCCCAACCATATGAACTCCAATCTATCTATCTATCTATCTATCTATCTATCTATCTATCCATCCAGTCAGAATATCTATGAATTTTCTGTCCTATATCTTCTGTCCCATATCTGTGTATCTTCTGTTCTTCCTTCCTTCCTTCCTTCCTTCCTTCCTTCCTTCCTTCCTTCCTTCCTTCCTTCCTTCCTTCCTTTTCCTTTCTTTCTGCCTTATTCTTCTTTCCTTGGTGCCTTCTCCTTTCTTGTCCTTTCGTCCTTTCTTTCTTACTCTTCTCCTTCCTTTCTTCTCCTTCCTTCTTTCTTTCCTTTCTTCTCCTTCTTTCTCTCTTTCTTTCTTTTTTTTTTTTTTCGTTTCTTTCCTTTCTTTAATAAATCTGTAAACACTCGCTCCATATGGCTGGCCCTGCTATCACAGCAGCTAGAAAAGCATGGTAGTACTAGAAGTATATTTCACTGGTCAATGATAACTTTGCTACCGGAGGACAAATACTGTAGTCGAGCATGCTGATTCCAAATCTGAAATCAGAATTTCTCTAGAACGTCCTGTCTGATAGAAATATATTGGCTATGTATATATAGTGTCTTAAAATAACTTATTTAAATACTAAGATATGCTTAATTTCTAGTATTCAGCAGTGCAGAGTGCATTTCCTTTACACACAAATTACTCTCATGCCTGATTTTTTGCCAAATATTGACATGGCCATAACTCAAAATCTAGAAATTCTGGAGAAATTCTGATTTCAGATTTGGAATCAGCATGCTCGAATTAGGTTTATATAGGTATTATCCTCAGGTAACAGACGGAAATATTTTTGGTGACTATAGTGTTTTCAATAAAATCACCAAAAAGTCCATGACCTTTGACGTGAGGGTGACACATGAGAAGTAAATCCATGAAATTGAATATTATAACTCATTAAAAACACACTTATCCTTTGATACTAACCAAAACACAGATGCCCGAGTTAGAAATAGCTTTGTTGCTAACATAACAATGTTTGACAGACAGATTGCATATTTCACTTTGCTTTGCATAATGTTAAGAAATAGCACATCCTCTTAACATTTAAACTGACCTGACCAAAGCTTTACCAGCTCAAAACACCTAATTCACGCATCCCACTCCCCTAAACAGTTCATCTCTCCTTCCTCACCACCTCTCTACTTCAGATGCATCCCAACAGCTCATCTACCTCTCTCTTATTTCTCTAATCCACCCTAAATCCACTTCGACACTAGAGCTGCATGAGTTTCAACTGTTATTTGCTTCATAGATGGCACTGCAGTTCCTACTTGCATACTTACACCAGGGGACACTTCTGCATGCACTCCCCTTATCTGCCACCTTCAGGACATTTTGCTGACTACACACCAACACACACAATCTCATATCATCTCTTTTGTGAGTCCTTCCCATCAACTAATGACCATTTCTTAATGGGCATTTTCTATACTAATACAATTCCATTCTTCACATGATTCTCTTCATTGTTTCATGTACATCAGTTGTGCACTTAATAACAACTTAACTGCCCAATTGATAATAATGTACATGTATGCCATTTATAATCATCTACTTCATACACTTATGCCAAATACAGTCCTCACATATTTACTGCGAACTATTTCCACTATCTGTGTATAGGCCTACTTCACTCACTGCATAATACAATGCTTACAACTTATCAGACACTCTTACTCCCAATTCATCTTCCCAATTTCTGGCTTCTACTCCCAAACAATTTTTTCCCCCTTATTTGTCTGCCCTAATGGGTAATTTCTAGTTGAATCATATTTGAATATCAAATACATTTTTTTCTGAGAATATTATAAGTCACTCCAATTTTCTGCAATTTTGTTTGGGTGTGAATCTGACATTAATAAAGATAGGACCATCTGTATTCGTGAATGAAATATTGAAGGTAGATCATTCCGTCAAAAACTCAACACTTTTAGTTATTCATCACCTATTTAGCCCTATTCTGGGCCTAATATTTTGGACCAAGATTGATTATTATTGATTTTATAAGTATGAAGGACAATTGCAGACAAAATACATTTGTCATCATGCATCAGGTCCAAGGCACTGTAGCCCCAAACAAATTTGACGGAAATCAGCCATTCTTATTTAGAATGTGTCAACAGATAACGGAAGAAGTTATCATATTCTTCACAAAGGAAAGTGTTTTCTAAAATTTCCATCCTATGGAGGGCAGAACCTTCAACTGTAATGAGCAATATTATCAGTGGTCCAAGGCAGTATTTTTCAGCGATGACAAGGCAGCAAACAAGATGATTTACATCTCATTTACATTTACATGTCATCAAACTTGGTTCACAACAACTGGAAGGAATAAGAAACAGATGCTGCGAAACCTTCATCTACGTTCCGCTTGCGACACGAGTTCTAGTTCTATCTAGGAGCACGTTAGAAGCCACTTCCATACTTTTGTTTTCACATAAATTTAGCCTGTTTTTATTTAACAGACACTGAAGCTATTTTTGAAAGGCTATTTAAGCCAATAAAGCCATTGGAGCCTGGTCTATGTTGTGCAGTATAGGGCTGTGTGCATTTTATGCTGTACAACTCACAACCTCGCCATTTGATGTAACATTACCACAATAAGATTTATCGACTTCAATTCGATTCAGTTAGTGATAATGGCCACATGTGAATTGTTAATTGAAATAAGATTCTCAGATAAGTGTGACGTACTCACATTCGATGTTTAGTTTGTGTATGTCGTGATTCAAAATTGGGCAAATACAATGATGAGGTGATACAACGGAATCATTTACTTGTAAAATGAATGACCCTTTGTTAGTGATAAAACATGGTCTCGTGGATAGTACTTCTGTATTCTCTTCATACCATTTTCTCTGTTCAATATTATTGCACCTCGCATAATTCTTGCACTTGTTTTTATGCATGCCATCCTCTGCAATTGTGTTTTGTCTTCTTTTATGATTTGCGGACAATCGCGTGATTCGTGCAAAGATTTTTGAAGGACACTTTTCTGTTTGCTCGTCATGTTGAAAAACAGGGAATGACAATTAGTGCTTGATTGTTTTGAAGTTTGCTCGTGATGAGTTTTTGTGGCATGAATGCCTGAGCACTGGTGGAGTGCAGATGGAGAGGAGATGCAGTGTTTATAGAGTTCAGAGAGTATCTATACATTCTGCACATGCTTGTTTGTATGCAACAAAGAATCACAATTAACTTCCACGAAGAGGAGGATAGCCAAACATCTATTTGCAGACTGACATAGCCTCTGACTGATTGATTTCAGTGACCCGATTCCATGCATGAGTAAATCCACTTATGTTCTATGTAAAATCAGGTTGCGTTTTTGACTTTTATATTTACCAACAGCTTGAAATCAGACAAACAATGTCAAACAGACAGTACAGTTAAATCAGTGTGCACTTGTAACACTAATGCTCGACACCTCAAACCAAACACACAATGTCATGCAAACAACCTTTATTATAAAGTATCTGTTTCAACTACCAGCTGAAAATGCTTGCCAATCCATTTGGGCAGTGAGATCTGGCAGAGTCTTAGTGCCATGCGGTACTCAGAGGTAGGTCAAACAATTTGGTTGCATACACAGAGAGGATGCCGTTTACTGTGACCATACATATTGACAGATTTGGTAAATTATACAGACCTGCATGGATTAGATTCATAGTGTGTAACTACAGAATTGAAGTAGACTATAGTTCTTGGGCTATTGCTTACATTTCTTTAAGAAAAACCTTCGCATGCACGAAAGAGAATAATGAAGCTAAAAATATTTTTTCGATCATATATATGCATAAGCGTAGATAGCAGAGCATAGCCTTTTTTTGTGTAAGACTATTTCTAGAGAGATTAATCTTGAATTCTATAGGAAGATCCTTTGCAGCTTTGCATGAGAGGGAATAATGAGGGATCAGTGAGGCTGAGTTGAGGCTGAGTTGAGGCTGAGCACCATTTGTTGTTCTCTTGTGAAGTCTTGGCAGGGAGCACTGATTGGTCATGTGACTGGTCATGTGGCATCTCATAGAACTTGGTTGTCATGGAGAAGACTGGAAGAAACTCCCCAGCCCTATTAATAATGCACCCCTTTGAGAATATAAACGAATCTTGTATCCTATCTCATAGTGCTGTGAACTTGTGGTGTGTTCTTGAGCTTTGATTTACCTTTTAAAACAAAAAAGTGGATTTACATAGTGACAAGTGAAGCAATTTTCGCACGCCTTTTTGATGATCTATTCAGCTGATTGTATGTCTCAGTAATAATAAGGAATTTTACCAATGAGCAAAACCAATGAGCAACAGGTAAGGCATAAACTCGTACATTACGAGATCAGAATTTTCAAAGCTCGTTTTTAACACCCCTTTTATGATTTATCTAAATTTTTGGAATAATGCTGTCAAAAATCCCCTTCCATTTTGAATGTCTGGGTCTTTTTATCTTGCCTATCACATTACTACACTCACCAGGAAAAAATAATTTAATTGGAAATTATGATCCATAATATATATAATTTGAATGGATGAAGAATTTGACCATGCAATATCCCGACTGATTGATCTAGCTGATATTGAAGCTATAGGAAGTGCAGCCCTTGGACCAGGTGTCATTGCTCACAAGGGTTGATTGCTGAGACCTCAAATTGTTACCCTTTGCAAGGAATATCTGACTTTTCCAGTCTATAAACTCTCCCTATGGGCAGTATTGGGCACATCTACGCTGTAGCTATGTTGCAAAGACGTCACCCTGTTTGTCAAGTGACGTAGAATTGTATGGTAGAAATTATGTTGTTTTGTAACGTTGTGAAGCAACATCAAAGATATGACATTAGAAAGAGCCGTTGTGGTGGCGTTTTCACAACATTGTGGTGCAATGTCAATGGTTCGATGTTAGCTTGCAACATTGTGGCAATGTTGTAAAAAAACCCCGACGTCGTGTCCACGTTATGGCAACATAAATTCTATCTATATTTATGTGACAAACAGACCATCCCAATTAGCGACATCGTGATTTACGTTGTGTGCCTCTTGGGACTATAGAAAATGGCCAAAAGTTTAGCGTTTCATCTGACTGACAACCAACTTGATTTCTTTCTCAAGAAGGTCCGCTGAAACATTTTGGATTCACTAAGCAGGCTACCACAGTACTTATAGGGCATGCTGATTTCAAGGCACTTTTTTTTATAATTGCATAAGCAATGTCACACCACAACTATTGGCTACATATCATAATTACATAATTTGCAAATTCATATGACATTGATATTTACTGTTACAGAAAGAAGAAGAGGATGACGCGAAGAAGGAAAAAAGATGGATGACGGAAAACAACTGGTCAGAGTGGCTCATGGCAGGTGGGTGGTGCTTAGTGAATTTTACCTCTACTTGAATATATCTGGTTAATTTTCAAATATCAGAAATGCAGATTTATATAAATCAAAATTAAAAATCATCAGATTTCATGAGATATATGGTCTATACTAAACCAAGGATGTAGGCGTTGCATCAGTGTAACGACCTATGCTCTCGAACGCAATTAACTCAGATATCATTTTGATTCTTGGTATACGAAATTGAGTTTAGAGAACTGATGGCATATGTGGGTTTAATCACACCAGGCCAATATCTAATTACAGAATCACAACAGGAGTCTAATAGAAGTAGAACATGCATTAACTTCAGATTTAATTGAATCGGGGGGAAAAATGCTGTAGAGTAGGGATTAATTGACCAGTGTCATTATGTCAACCTAGTTGGACTTGACAAGTAACAAAGCTGGCTGATTAAAAAAAATAATAAAAGCATTTCAAAATATCAATATTATGTCTCAAGTGAAAGACGTCCAGCTGGGATTGTGCTGTTGTGCTATAGTTCTAGGTCAGGTGAAAATATTTTTGATGCACCGCCCATGGTTAGAGTCAAGAAGCCTGCAGTCAAGTGAACTAGTACTGTGACTGAAAACTAAAAAAACTGTTGCACCGACTCAAACCATTCATCACCTGCCATCGATCGGTTTTGTAATTTGCTAACTTCACTCGAACAGCTCACGAGAACAAAAAACCACATCACTGGATAAAAAGTTAAAAAACCACAGCAATCGCTTGATCTCAAGGGCACTGGATTAACAATTTGCTCACAGAATTGATTACCTTGCAGAAATCAAAGAAACGTTTTCCATGTTTGACAAGTCGGGAGACGGAACAATCCCCCTGGACACGATCGGAGACGCCTTCAGGGCGCTTGGCCAGGCACCCACCAACGCAGAGATACAGACCATGATGGACAGGTGCCAGTGCAATGGTCAGTGCAATATCATTCTTAAATAAAATGAACATTTTGTGGTTTAAATCAAGGTCCTGACCTTATCATTATGCCTCCATCTGACCTTCTCCTTCTAATATCCATAAACCTATTTATCTTATGATCTCAGCATCTATTTTACTCTTTGCCAATCTTTCTGCCATTTATTCTCTCTCATTCTTTCTTTATTACAGATGATTTCATATTTGTAGACATTTCTCAAATAACAAAACATTTTGCAAAATTTCTGGTCTGACATCAGAAAATCCTGCCAGGTGATTGGTCAAATTAGCCATTGCGTGTCATTTTTTTCAGCTTGCTTCAGGTAAGTGATGTTTGCTGGAAAATTGATGTCATAATTTTGACCAATAGTATACTGCAAAGGCCAACTTGGTGTTATGGCAGTTGTTCACACAAGTCAAACCGCAATCCACATGAACTCTTTCACTTCTTCATGAACAGTTGTATTTCACACTCCTGAGTACAACCGTTGATTGTTTTGATTGATATTGAATGAGTTTCAAGCTGACTCTGAATGGCTTCACATCTATTTACACTAAATTATCATGCCTTGACCAAAAGCCGCCAGCATTGTCTATGACATCAGTAAGGGACTATTCAGAATTTATGACTGGGTTGAGGGGGAGATGGGAGTTTTTCCTGAGCGGGTGCTACATGCTTCAAGTGGGACACTAATTTTTACCTTTTGTCTAGAATCTGTGTGCCTTGCAGGCTAAATAGAATTTATGACTTGAGGGGATACTTGGGAGTTTTGCCCGACGGAGCGCCAATTTTTCACACATGTTTCAAGGGGGTACTTATCACTCATAACATACTTAAGGTGGGTATGAAATTCAATAAAAGTATAGGGGACATACTAAAATCCACATTGAATGTATGAGGGGCACAAATAAGCATGAAACCAAAGGGGGTATACATTTATTGACAGAAAGTTACAACAAAACTCCCAACCCCCCCAGAATCATAAATTATGAATGGTCCCTCTGGACAGGATGGTGGCCCAGTGATGTGATCATTGGTCAACATTCATAAGAAAATCACAGTGGGAATCAGATCAAGGACCCCGCGATTTGTAGCCCATTGTCCTGCTGCCTGAGCTGAGCCCCTCTTCTGAGAAAATGTTACACTCACAATAAATTATACATCTTTATTTTCTGTATAAACAGTCATTGCATGGATCACCTGATCCTAATCGACTGAATGCAAAGTATTGGACTTGCAAAATGTATGAACTGAAAATGTGTGAAAAACAAACTGAAAGTCTCACTTGAAACTGCTAAAGTCAGTCCCTGTTGGAAGATCAATGGCTTAAAATATGCCACGGTCACCCATGTAAAACACTATGTTACTTTTCAGGAGAGAGTGGTGTCATACCTTCTCTCGACCAATGAAAATTGCAAGAAAAATGATGTATTTTCTGCCTCAAATGTCTACAAATATGAAATCATCTGTAAAGTTTATTCCAAAAATATCTGCAAATGTGTTAAAATAAATCATCCTTGACATTGTAAAAACCAAGTCAGAGATAAGAAGATTCCTAAGAGAACGTACATTCATTTTGGTCCAGATTAAAAGAGTGTTTTGCAAATATATCTTTTGATTCTTCATTTCTTCCTTTGTTATTCCGAACAAAAGACATTTTTTGTTTTGCGATTTCTGGAATATGGAAACCATATTAACTGGCCTTGTTTCAGACCTTGGATTTGGCGACAATTTTTGTTTCTCATTATTTTTCCTTTTCTTATCTTTAGAATAATCTGATTGCCTTGTCACTGTTCTCATTATTGAGCAAGGTCAAAACAGACACTTTACTGATTGAACTGGTGTTGCCTGTTATTGTTCTAGATAATGCCTTTCTGTAAAATGAGACCACGAAGGTTATAACTGCAAGAACTTGCCAAGAAGCGGCATCCAGGCTGACTATTCACGTTAAGGGATGTCAGATTTTTCAAGGAAGATTCCCCTTTGAATTACTTAAAGGCAGCACTGTAGTTGTAGTATTAAGCATGAAAAAAAGGATATATGTCAACCTTTACCTTATCCAAAAAAAGGCGCATGTTTATGCATTTCTGCTTTGCCTTTCATGCTCAGCGGTCTCCGTTACTATTATGGGAACACATCCTGCAAGACATGACCTTCTTCTGCAAGCCACGAAAAAAATCCCAAGGGACACAACATGTCTATATGTTGTTGCCAATTAATGGATGGCTTGTCTTTTGTGAGGAGAAACTATCTTACAAAACTTGAACAATGTGGAGATTTTTTTTTACAATGCTGTGACAATGTTGCCACATTGTCGCATGCTAACGTCATATTTTGACATTGCTTCACAACATTGTGACATTGTGACAAAGTCATTTCTACCATGCAATTCCACATAATTTTCTCCAAAATTTTGACATTTTCACGACATTGTAACAACACTGCTGCAACATAGAAGCTCCCATTGGAGAGACAATCGCTTTAACGAGAAACCGTAACCCATGAGAAACATCTCAATGGGCTGCAGCACATATATTTTCCAATTTGAAGCAAACACCCTGCTTTTTTAATACTGCTTCCTGAGCACAGAATATGTCTCTCACATAATACAGGGACCTCTGCAGTCTGTATACCACACTGAATACACATCATATATGATTTATAAACATATCCCATATCGTCATACCGATATATTTCTTTTCCATATCAGATGACGGATCAGTGAGCTTAGACGCTTTTGTGAAACTTCTCAGTTCAAAGGGACTGCAGGATGACTTGGAACTGCAGGATAAACTGGAAGAGGCATTAAAGGTATATCAGAATACACAAGAAGTTTCGCTGCATACAAATCTGCTTTGAAATGCAAGTCTTTTGAGGCGAACGTAGAGCTTCAAACAGTATTTTGGCCTTACAAATTCACACGTGTGTATAAATTTTAGATACCAAAAGACATAAATAGCTTGTAGATTCACCAGGTTGCAATGCAACTACATTTTATATCTATAAAGCATGGATGAGGACTGCAAGCATTCATTCGCATATGGTAATCGCAAATTCCAAAGATATTGCACATTCTGTCTACCTCGCATTTTGATTGTGAAGGAGTCCAAATTTGTATTTATTAAAGCCGTGGAAATATGGGTGATTACCATAATGTACCAACAAGTGAGGTTTTGTCAGACAGATACTTGCTATACATGACGACTCACATATATACAGTTAGGGAGGTCATATCCTATACGTGCCGTGTTATTAGCACAGGAGAGTGAAAGACATACGACTGACAGAATATTTTTCCTTTGGAGAAATTGACCTTAATTCTGTTATAATCATTCTTTTGGTCAGGGTTTTCCCAAAGTGATTGCACTTTTTTCAAATATGTTGGCAAAGATCCAGTCCTTTGAGAAAAATTTTACAATTTTGTCAATTGGCCATTAAACAATGTGTAAAATACAGAGAACCTCTGATACCAGAAGGTCATTATTTCTATAGCTTCTTCAATTAGCTTTCAAATTGAAATGTTACTACAATAATAACTATAAAATTCATTAATTGAATTCTTTTACACTTTCCAAAGGTGTTTGACAATGACCAAGATGGCTGCATTGATGCGACAGTGCTGCGAGGAGTCCTTACGGAATACGGAGAACCGCTCACAGAGGATGACGTGGAGGAGATGATACAACTGGCCGGCCTGGATGAGAGGGGGAAGGTCAACTGCTTTGGTAAGATCAACAAATTTATGATTGCTAAAAAAAATTAAAACAACCCATTGTAGGAAAGTTATTGGATCATTTTTTAAAAAAAAATTTCACAGAAAGTCTACAGGCTGCAAATGTTGAACTAACCATTTTGGTTATTGGAAACAAAAATAATCTCACCAAACCATTTTAATGTAAAGTATTCACATTTCGTTTTCTTACAGCCGTTTTCATAAAATTTGTAGACATTTTTCTAGGTCATGTACTCTATAGGAAAAGTGATGTCATGAGTTTCTGATGTCACTTATCCTATGGAATATATGTCCTATAAAATATCATATTTAGACTGATATTCTGCAATTATGAAAATGATTGTAAGCAAATCTATCATAAGATATGAGAAATATGTTAATATAAAAGATAAAATATTGGAATGATATGAGAAATATCTAAATACATAGTTCGAAAATGTCATATCTCTATCTTTCAGATTTGATGAGACACATTTCACAGAAGTAGTCATGGGAGCATACCAGTGGAATTTAGACAAGAAATACTTTATGTTTTTTGTTAGACAATTGATTTTACCACATTCATGTCTGGCATGTTCATTCCAATATTTTGTCTGAAGATACAATGTATCTGTTTGTCAATACAGTGATTTTTTTAAAACTTATTCTACCAGTGGCGGACCCAGACAGGGTCATCTATTTACGCTTGTCTCAGAATGCTCATGAGTTGAAAAACAAATAAAAAACATAACATTCGAAAATGCTATTGGCTTTATTATCTGTGTAAGATATATCTGCAATCATATGAAATCATCTAAGAAAGAAAGTGATAACAAAAAAATTAGAATGTTTCCAATAAAAGAAATGATATCAGAGATTAAAAAGAGGAAAATTGAATGCTTCACAGTTTCTCAAAACAAAAAAGTAGCAGAGTTATATTACCTATGGACAATGATAATCAGAATAAATTTACAATATGTATTGGAGAAACAATTAAAGCCTGAAGCTATCCAATAGATCCCTGTGTGGGGATCTATTGCCTTGGCATAGTTCAATAGAATTGAATGAGCAGCTAGTTTGGAAGCTTTTGGTGGAATGTTTATGTGCTCCCATGGCAACCAGCTACATAGGGCATGCGCAGTGGTGAAGAGGCATGGGCTGCAACTGAGGGAATGACACAATGCATTTACAGCATGTGATTACAGCAATTTGAGGTAAATATACCATGAACAAATGCCAAATGATAATATAAAGGCCTAGTGTGTTTGTGTGTTTGTTTTGGTTGATTTTTTGCTCCCATATGTTTTATGACATTGCCTCATTTGGCTGCCAGAACCTGAAACACCAATATTGATTTCGGCCATGCAGTGCTCTTGTCACACTCTGGTTCATGTCTCTGGCTTTCAAGGTGGAAAGAATACATCTTGCAGACAACATCTGAAAATGTATTTGATGCACAATATCTTCCTAGATGTGTCCAGTATTGTCTGTGTAATATTGTGCATATTACACAATAATCTCCATATTCCAAAATATATTCAGTCAATTAAATTAAAGTCAGTCCATCAGTTTGGTCCATGCATATTGGTTACAAATATGGTTTGTATACATAATATTATATAAATTATTATATATATCTGCACATTCACATACATATTGAACCTTAGAAGAAAATAGTATTTTGAGTGGTTTTTGTTTACAGTGGGCTGTATAAATTCATTGAATGCACCCCTCCTGCCTCCTCCCTCATTAGCTCTCATTTGAACAATTTCCTCAAAGGACACAATTCTGCCCATGTAAAATATTACAATTGACATGGTTTATTATAAAACAGGAACTGATAGATTGTTCTAATATCCATTGAGTGTAAAACTGTCTAGCCAATTGACCTATAAGTTCCATCCCAATGAAAAATGTATTACAGCGATGCACTTTGATACCGAAAAAGAGTGTACTGTTGCACTGTGAAAATGGCACTTCGTGTATCATCATACAGATGATTTGTCATGATCATACCCAATACTTTCAATGTTAATTTGATTTAAGGAGACTTAGCCCTTGTGTTGGTGGCAGCCAAACGAAAGGATCATGCATCTGATTTTCAATCCAAAATCAGTTATGACAAGTCAAACGGCCTTCTATTGATCATGACTAATCAAACTGCATCTATTTTTCCCACGTTCAAACTAGAGAGGATGAAACTTCATCAGCTATCATGAGTCACGAAGTGCATTTTTCACAGTGAACTGATCCGCATTTTTTCTTTATCAAAGTGCATCGATGTAATGTAAGTGTATGTTAATAGCACTGCTTTCTGCATTTGGAGTTCTGGGGTTCTTTCAGCTGTCAACAGTCAGGGAAATTATCACCAGCTGATGACAATCAATGTCCTCAGCCCCACATGACAATCACCCTAGCACTGTCATCACCCTCCCATGACACTCTCACAGTGTCATGGCCTAGCCATGACTTTGGCAGTGCTCAAAATCATCTTTGACTGGCTATTTAAAAAGAACTACGGCAACTATCACTTCCAAACTTGGTATAAAGTTGTATCTCAGTGTCAACTAACTCATTGAATTATGGCAGACCTATCCATTACATAATGAGGAAAAGAACCCGAAGGCTCCAGAGAAATTAGGAAATTGTCATCAGCTGCTGATGACTTTGCAGTATTTTGTGAAATTGGATAGAATTAAGTCCCGCAACTGACATGCTGCTGTGTGGTGAGGATGGCTGCAAAGAGATCAGACTTTCTTCTGAGATCCAACTGATCAACCCCACACACTCAATCATCCTGTCAGGGCCAGGACTTGGCTGGAATTGCAGTTGTCCTCATATGCTGGTAATTTCCCTGACTGGTCAAACTTGATAGAAAAAAAAGCTGTCTAGTCATTGATATGAGCGAAATATATCTCAATAAGTTGTCTGGCATGATAGCACAGTTTCCAAAATTCTTTGGCATGGAGTGTTATTAGAACATGGATTAACTGAGATTATCGAATCTATTATTTACTTTAATCCATAGCCTAAAATTACTTATGTGGAAATTAACAGACGACTACAGGGACTTTCTAACAAAATAACCATACATCAGAGTAGTATATATATTCAAGTTCCATATGAGAGGTTTTCAGCAGTTTTAATATGCATGAGTTTTGAAATTTCAAACTTGATTATTTTTGCTCAGTCCCAAGAGACTTATGCCTATATATGGTTATCATTCATTCAATTTTTTTACTTTTCAAATGATAAAGCTTCAATCATGATGACTACAGTTACTTGAGATTCTCAAATTGTCAAGAGACAATTATCTGAAATCTTAATCACCACTCATAAGTACTCTAGAACTGACTTGGCAATCTACCCCGGCACTCACTGTTTTGGATAAAGAGCTATTCAATTAATCAGGCACCAATTAGCAAGTGATAAGACCTGGAAATTCTGCAAAGAAGCTTATCCCAAGTGATCCTCTTTTGCTTATAGCATTATATTATAATTCCAATATATTACATTAGCAATTGAAATGGGGATTAAGCTATTTCTAGCCTGCTGCAGTGCTGGTCGTCCTCAAAAATCTGATGTGTTTATTCAGACTTTTTTTTTTTTTAGCTTCTTAGCCTTTATTAATTCATCGAGTCAGTTCAAAATTCAAATTCATCAGAGAAAATGCTTTATTACAAACAATTGTACAACATTCCAGCTGCAACCGGCAAAACAATAAGAATTTCTTGTTTTAACATGAAGGCTAGTTTTTCTTAAATTTAAAAGAATCCCTCTCATCATATAAGCTAATTTTTAATTATGCATACAAGCATACAGCTAAATAACTAGACTGCTCACACTTCCTCTCAAAGTATAAAGATTAAATTTTGCACTTCTAGAAGTTGCCATCAGGTATATTTGTGAAAATTTTCAAATCTCCAAGTGCAGTACTTTTGTGTCAAATTAATTCGTCGTGCTCACTGTTGAAAAAGCAAGTCACAAAATTTCTATATCCTCAGATCATTAATTTCAACAACTCAGCTGTTCCTTCCACAAGATTTTTTGATAAACCAGGAAAGTTTACATTTTTACTTGCTTGATGGGTTGAGGAAAAGGGATATTTGACCAAACCACACGTAAAGAGGACGAAATTAATAAAATTTAAATGTCAATGCCGACCCGCCCCCTACAGGAGACTTTCGTCAAAATCTTAAAAAAAAAAAATGTTTTATTCAGATTTTTGAGAATATTGACACGGAATGATTGTCTATGTATGTTTCTACCCTGCAAGGGTAATCAAAAAGCCCCATAATTTAACAGTTTTGGTTAATATGCTTCACTTCCACATACTGAATCGTACATTTTGAGTTTTCAACTTAAAATCTGCTTTATCATTAACTTTTTTTTCTAAAACTTCCGTGGGGCAGTTTTTGGATGTCCTGTGCCTTCATGTAAAAAATTCATAAGATTAATGCTATCCAGTATGCAACAAAACCAATATTTCCATTGGTGCATTTTATGTTGAAGTGCAGTTTGTGACTCGCATTTTAGACAGTGACCACGACGATTTAATTTATTACAGATTTCGTATTAGTGTGCCATGTTCTTTTCAACTGCCACAGTGCTCTTGTGATGTCAGTATCAGCATAATGATTTCACAGTTGGTATATTCGCAGTTTCAGCTGTGTCACTTGGAACCCATACTGATCACACCATTACAAATTCACACATAAGCTGTTAGATTGTTGCTCAACATTGATTATTCAGTTTGATGTTTTGAATAAATCCAAAAGTTACAATATCCAGCTATACAGTGTATATAATGCATGGATTTTGTGTATAACGGCTATCAGTTTTTTGCACTTTTACAACAAAACAAATTCATTCACTCTCACATTCATTTGTTCGTCTGAGAGGTTATCATGTGCTGCTCCGTCTTTGCAAAAATAATGTACAGTGTACTCAGGATCCAATCAGAATTTAAGACCTAAGGGGGGGGAGTTTTGCTTGGGGGCTTCCTTATCACTGAATCGAAGTCTTAGCCTCCTTGTCTGACCTTTTCCCAAATTTTTGGGGATATTCCCATGCAACACCGCCACGTTCACTTCCGAAAAATCTCCCAAATCTCAATTCTGAACAGTTTCTTTGGCGCAGATCTCACCTAAAAGGCTGAAAAGCCACAAGGTGCTGCCCTCAATGAGAAATTTTACAACAGGACACCATGAATGTCCATGATGGATCAAGCAAGTGGCTCAAACATATCAATTTCACCTGCTCCAACTGAATCAAACAACCATACCAATGAATGCAGATTAATCAATTGTCATTCACACTTAGACAGCCCATAAGCCTGACTTGTTGGTTGCAGTTGGAATCAACACTCAAGCTTGGAGTGCCAATAGTGATGTCAGTATTGCAATACTGACATCATCTGGGCATATATTCACATGGAACATGGCACACTTATACGAAATCTGTAATAACACAAAAGTACTGAACTGAGAGATTTGTAAATTTTCAAGAATCCACCTGATGGCAACTATACAAGAAGTGTCCAAACTTTCATCTTGATACTTAAAGAGGAAGTACTATTTTTAACTTTTTTCGAAGTGTGCGTTTTTAAGTTTGAGCAGTTTACAATGCCCATGATTTAGACACGGACAACACCGATAATTGAACATGCAAATGAGCAAAAGCAATTTTCCTGAGTGACACCTTGATGCATTTTTAATACCTTTCTGCTGAAATGGGCATTGAAATGTCCTTGTGCAATCATGCAATCATCTTGAATGCACTCCAAATTGGTGCAGATACAATGGCGAGCAGACCAAAAGTGAGATTTTAAATATTTTGTTCATATCTACAAATATCAGAATTGCAAATTACATCTGCAAGCTCTGCTGCAGAGGATCTATTTCAGTAGCGGGGGTAGAATTCAATCTGCATGACCTCTCAATGGGTCCGAATTTGGTCTGATTCCACCTCCAGCCGACTTATGTTAGACAGTACTTTTTCAGTTATAATCATCCTTCGCCTTATTGCTGTTTCTTCCTGCAGCCCTCATAAATTCCACTATTTATACCGTACATCAATTGGCCATAACTTATTGAATGGCTGCAGGCCTAATGATGATGGTGTTTGGAGGATGTGTGCCTTTCCCATCCTCACCTCTCAGGTTAGACTGCGTGAGTCTACCCTGACCACATGAGTAGTGTTTCAGTGAAGTAGTCATTTTAAAAAAGATTAACAAGTCTCCGGCATGAAAAATATAATTCACAGTTTGACATTGTTAAAAGCAACTGAATGGATGTTTGAATGTTGTCACTGTTGTCTTGTTTTTTGTTTTAAGTATTTCTTTGTAGAAAAACGCCGGAAAAAAGCTGTGAAAAGATTAGCATATTCATAAAACTCCGTCATTTTATGGTGCTTGTTGGCAGGGTAAGTGTAAACGAACCCTGCCTTGGGAGGATGGCCTTTCCGGTCACTTGAATCATGATTCTTAAGCTGTTCCTCACATTGGTCAGACAATAAGTGCAGAATCGTGCATCCAAAGGAAACTGTTGAAAATAACCAAATTTTCTATATCTTATGCCATTTATTAGCTTTCCATTTTCATCCAGGGTGGCCTTACCAAGATGTCCGCATCAACAGCCAAGATGGCCGACCCCAGGGAGAAGAAGTGGTCGCGGGACTTTGGTTTCACAGAGACTGAGATTGCCGGTGAGAGTTACATATATATCATAATCAAAATCACTATGTATCTACATGGCCAATTGTGCAGCGTACGTAAAATGTACGGTGCTCTTTCTTGCGTATTTCGTACGTAAATTGACTGTTTTCACGTATGAAATACGTACGAAAATGTACGTACGTAAAACATACGTAAATTTTTGTATGAATTTCATTCGTTGCAACTTGGTTTTTGGTCTTTTTAACTTGATTTGTTTGCTGATTTTTTTTTACATAGGCCAATGTAAGGTCTTAACTTGTGATAACCATATTGCACCAAAATGGCCAAAGTAAATAAAAAGTCCTGTCAGAAATTTTTATGATTTCGTACGAAATTCGTACGAAAATGTACGTACGTACAACGGATCGGCTCTTTTTTGTGAGTTTCGTGCGTAGAATTTACGTACGTAATTCGTACGCTGCACAATTGCCAGTGTATTGTCTTTGAAATGACATTATTTGTGGCAAAGTTTTTCCCACAATCCTCTAAATCAAGCTGAAATTGAGCTGATATTGAAGAAAAATCAGCAAACATATAAACCTGCTCAGTGCTAATCCTATCTTCATCATTTTAGCAGTATTGGAAAAACTGAACAACCCGGCAGTCACTGCTTCAGAATCATCATTAACTTGTATCAATGAAACCCAAAAATCTATAAAGTAGACAGAAAAATTCTGACTAAAATTTGTAATTAATTTTTTCAATTTATTTTCTTCAGAATTGAAAGAGTGCTTCTCCCTGTTCGACCGAAATGGAGACGGGGTGATCACAACCACCGAATTTGGTGACGTCATGAGAGCAATGGGCCAAAATCCCACGGAGGCAGAGGTGCAACAATGGCTGAACGAATGTGATATTAATGGTAAGATTTTCACCATTACTTTTGTTAGACAGAAGTTTGAACATATCAGATCCTAGAGGAAATGAGTCTTACTACATAGTTTAAAAATTCACATGCATTGCATAGGGCCTATCGAAGAAGGTGTGTCTAGAACTTATACGTTTATGAAAACTTTAGAGATATTATACACATAAACGCCTTGCTAATATATAGTAAACAGAGAAAATGAAAGATTCAGATGAGATCTGATAGGTCTATTAAAAGCTGTTCTGCGTCATCAGTTACTTATTCCCAGGACTTCTAATGCAGAGATCAAGCCAAATACACTTCTTTTCAATTATTCATCGGGCCATGATTGATCTGATCATTGCTTACACCATGTGTATTTATTCATTACCAAGGTCAAATTGACTGTGCTGCCATCACTGCATATTTGATGTGCATATGCACTGAGCTATTATTTATAGAATGGGGTCATGGCTCCAGCTTATTGTTTGGCCAACAGAATCATGACAGATGAGCAGCCGATTCCTATGCCAGCTAAATCATTAACAATAACAAACTATCTCATCTAGCAGTAAGGGAATGAACCAGTTCATCATCTTGCAACCTGGTAGTTAAGCAAATTGAAGTCATCGTCTGCAAGCTGTAGTACAGTTGGCGTAGTTGGTTTCAAAAGGCATAGATCAAAAGTAAAAGGTGTTAAATGAGAAGTCAAATCACTGAAGTCTGTGACTATGCTGAAGCAACATGGAGTACCACGCGTTTTGGGTCGATCATTTCCTCTTCCTCCAACAGCTTATAATACAGTTGCGGAAGAAAATATTCATACAGCTGAGTATTCTGCACATACCTGGTATTTACTCTTGATTCAGGGGTGCGAGGAGAAAAATTTCACTTTTAAGTCATTGCCCTAATCAATTGTCATTGTCAAGCACTGCAAACTTAAGCATATCTCTGTTTTCAAGCTCAGGGGGATACAAACGTAAAATTTCAACATGACAAAAGTATTCATACAGCTCGAAAACCCTGGGTATTAAGTGCATCAAAAGATTGAATTTCTATTCCAAATCATTTGTAACTTTCTGTGGCTTCTTCGGATAACCTCATTAGAAGTCCTGAGTGCTTTTTTGGGTGTTTTTATCTGTTTTGGTTGACCCATACCATCCTATAGCGCTTACTAGTTTTAACTTCCTTCTCATAAATTCCTTTAATTTACTTTCTGCAGAAAACGGCACGATATGCTTCGATGAATATGTGCGGGTCCAAGGAGCGAGAGGATTAAAATCCGACCAGGAAATGAGAGACGAACTGGAGGAGGCTCTGAAGGTGTTTGACAAAGATGGAAATGGTTTCATTGATGCTAATGAGTTCAGGGTATGTCTTAGAGCTCTTTGAGTAAAAGCCTGCCTCCCAAACAGTTTTAAAATTAACATTCAACTTGGTCTTGTGATGTCAATGGCTTTTAAATGTTTTTATGATTTGTTCATGTCAGCTTTCATCCAATCAATCAATATATGATGCTGTTATGTAATATGACATTGATATGCCCCTAATAATGTCTTCTTGTCACCAGTTAGCCTGATAATAAGATTGTTTGCAGAATGCCTTGAGGACCCTTGGAGAGCCAGTGACAGACCATGAGGTTGAAGATATGATGCGCTTAGCCGGGGTCGACGCCAAGGGCAGGATGAAGTATAACGGTAATTCTGCCAAATCTCATTACTTGGTTTACGGTAGTTAGTATACTTTGGAGGCTCTAATGCAATCTGTAACTTCATACTGGCTGCCAAACTCACTCAGAAATGTCCGAGATGATGACGCTCCTGTGCTGACCTCTACATTGAACTAACTACATGAAAGTTGAAGATCATCAAGAGTACAGTGAGATTGCTAGACTAGTGTGTTCCTCTGAACTTTGGAAAGGTTGAAAACTGCAATAGAAAATGATATTCAGTACAAATTGATTGGCTACAATAATATTATATTGCTCACTTATCAGATTCCTGTCAGCTTTGATATCATCTTGAATTCTGATATATTAGCACCAAATATTCCTTTTATATGGAGGCAGTGCTTCAAAAAATGTCTTTTGTCATTTTTCTTTTTATAATTTTTCCAGACTTCGCTCGCCAAATGTTGTCAAAGTAACCAGACCAGAGGAGTCTATCAAGCTATACAGTTTATGTTACTGCAGATGCTACAATAGTGTCAATGCTGCTGCTGCTAGGGTGGCCATAGTGATATACAGTACTGCTTATGAAAATGGTGCGGATAAAACCTAAACATTTCATTTGTCATTAGAGTGGTACCAAGGGATTTTCGATGATATGAATGTGGCTTTCTATGATCTGGTAAAAATGGTTTTCAATGACCTTCACCTGATGCATTCCTGTAACTATGAATTGTACAAAATTCAATCCCAAGGATAAAAAAATAATGTGCACAAGGCACTTTAAAGGGCATTCTGCACATCATCTAACTACTGATCTGACATCCTTGGCAACACATTGATACAGCATGCGGTGGTGTTTTTTCCTAATTGCTGACCTCTTATTGTTTTGACAAATTCTCAGTGAGCTATAAATAGATCTAGGGTTTGGAAGCCCCCCAATGACATCACAGGACACCCTCTTTCCAGTTTTTCTAGGATGGTTTTCCTGGGTCTCTAAAATGGTATTTAAACAATATACATGTTCCTGTAAATTAGATCAACACAATATTAGGCAAATTAAACCCCATGTGCAAAGTTTGAATGAAATTGGTGCAGTACTTTGTCTCAAAATTGGTCCACAAGATTCCAGAGAAGACCAATAACAATAGGGCAGAATGCCCTAATGAAGTAGGAGTTGTACACCGACATACAACCTCATAGAGTAAGTTGTGATGAGTTTGTTCACTTAAAAAGGCTTCTAGGTTGTAATACATAGTTTTAGCATTGTCCGGTGAAGCTTTATGTATTTGCAGCTATAACACCATTGTTAGTTCAAATAATCATGAGTTATTCAATTTGAGGGGCAAGTGCTGGTTTAGTAGTAAACAGTCACTGTATGCGAGTGAAGTTCAACACTGTAGAATGAACAGACTGAATACTTCTTGGTGATTTTCGCTGATGTATTTCAAGACAACAGGCTCTCACTCTGATAAAACGGTTCAGATTTCAGATAAACGAAAGAATGTGCTGGTCAATAAACACGACAGGATAGTCCGACTTACAAAAAAAGATATTTTGATAAGTAGTTATTTAGATAGAAAATTTACTGCTTATTTTACCAGGAACAAACAATGTTAACATGCTCACATTGACACACAGTAAAACTGTGAAGTTTATCTGAAGGAATTGTATGTGTACGTCTGAATGTTATTGCGATACATCAAGAATGATGAAAATTTTATGAGCATTTTACATGGTTTCAATCTGCCAGTTCTATGGCTGTTTAAAGAATGACTTTCTTGTTGTATTAGTGGAACAAATGTAATATTTAGCTTGATGGAGAATTATATCATTATATTCATGTGATATCATTATGTTGAACTATATGTTATTTACTATATGTTATTTGTGTTCCTTGTGTCATATGTCGAAACATAAACTTTGGGCATTATATACTTGCAATGATACTATGTATCGTGCTGGTTATAAATACTGCTGCGAAAAGGTGAAAAATTCCATTTGAAGCATTGGCCAACAAGCATGACATCTTTAAAAAATATTTCTTGGCGATCTGGTTGTCAAGCATCAGAACAGAACCTTTGGCATTATCTCCTATTAATAAAAGTGCTTTTTTATAGCTTTATAGTGTGCATTACAGTAAACATTGATCAATTATAGTGTATTATATATATTATATGTTACTGATTGATATTGTAAGAATGCTAAATTACTTTTACCTCAAAAGCTGACATGCAGTCCTTCCAACGGTCCAGTTATGTGATACCATCCTTAAGCCACATTGTAACTTATAACATTCTGTGTTTAGAAGTCGTCCATTGCCAATATTGTCAAATTAGCTAAATATTGTCAATAATCTTGCTCATGGTAGCCGTCCGGTTGATTAAAAGAGACTTCATGTCAGTATTACTTGATATGATAAGATTTTATAATGTGTGATGGCACTGGTGACTCGTGTTAGAGCAGCTTCCAGAAACATGTGTTTTCTTTTAAACTTGCTATGTAACATTATTGTGTATCTCAGTGTTTTACTAGTCATTCCAATTTTCTTCATTACAAATATTAGTTTCATCGTTATTACAGATTGCCAATTGATAAAGATGTATTTACTAAATCTGTGTTTTGGTCAAACAAATGCTAGGAAATTAAAACCTATTATGGCCTAATTTAACCTATGGATAATCCTCATTAAACTAAGTTTAACTAAAGCTCTTATTGTACAGTCCTGTTCTTCTTCCGTTGATGAACTACAGAACTTCAGTTAGATCAGTTTTTAAGGTTTTAACTCTGTATGTGAAAGCAGGCCTAAATGACCAAACAGTTATAGAAATCTAAAGTATAATAAATTTCTTCTCATTGTGTTGTATAGTGTATTGTAACGGTATAATGCTGTGAATGTTTAATTTATTTGGTTGAATCAGATCATTGATAGTATATTATCAGCAATTGAAAAGTGCATGATATTATATTTTAGTAGGTGTAGGTGAAAATGAACCTCCTCTGAATACATTTAGTGATGTCTTGCTTCATATTAGTCTATGATAAGAGATAGTAATGATTTACATTATAAAGATCTGCTACATATATAATTATACCTGTATAGAAAATGGCATAAGTGATAGAACCATAGTAGGATGTATGGTGTGAAATATTGCAATAAAGTGATATTCTTGACAGGATGACATAAAAATAATATTATGTGGCTGTGCTTGATCTATTAATCTGATATGTGATAGACAAAGTGCAAAGGTTTGGAGTGTCAGTAAAAATGATAAAATGAAGTGAACAGTGTCTGTTTTTATTTCCTATTTGAACTTAACATTTTATGAAGAGAATGTTACAACAGACTGAGAGTTAAAATGTCTCGTACAACAGAAGTTATGACTGCCAAAGTGATTGCAATGACGTATACAGCGTCATTGTATATCTTGGTGGGGATCAATGGACCTGTCCTGCAGTGTTATCATAGAAACCTGATGCCAAGAAAGTTCCTGTGACAGCAATGACAGAATTTCCACCTGGTGTCTCTGCCAAACCGTCAAGTGCTCACGTTATGACGACACAGCCTTTCATATTATTGCATCAATAGCTACAACTTGGCTGTGGAGAACTAAGAACTACACTTATTGTGCTTCAGCCCCTCTTAGAAACATTGGTCAAAGTCCAGAAAAAGTACCAAATAATTCCAGAGTGTAACAGTAAGTGTGTTTATGATCGAAACGTCCGCCAAAACCTTGCCTTTGTCACATGCATACATTCCGTCGTTCCCATGATTCCTGAAGATGAGATCAAGACAAATATCCCTTCTTATAAAATATTCATACTCTCAAGATTGATCTGATCATTGCTTACGCCGTGTGTATTTATTTACTACCAAGGTCAAATTGACTGTGCTGCCATCACCGCATATTTGATGCGCATCTGCACTTAGCTATTATTTATGGAATGAGGTCATGGCTCCAGCTTATTGTCTGGCCAACAGAATCATGACCGATGTTCGCCTGACTTTTCTGCCAGCTAAATCATTAACAAACTATCTCATCTAGCATTAAGGGAATGATCCAATTCCTCATCTTGTAGCTTGATCATCAAACAAATGATGTTTACATCCCCAAACTCTATATATATAGTACAAAGCTGGCTGGCGTAGTTGACTTCAAAAGGCACAGATCAAAAGTAAAAGGTGCTGAAGTCGTAGTGTGAAATATACTCCTATTGCCATCTTCCTGGCCAGAGTTGATATGCCATATTCAAATGAGATGTTGAATCACTGAAGTCTGTGACTATGATGAAGCAACATAGAGTACCATGAGTTTTAGGTCATCAGTCTTATCATCTCGATCATTGTGTCTTCCTCTGTTTAGCTGAGAATAAACCAAAGATAGGTTTACTAGTTCCAAAATTTTACAATATCTAATGCTTCCCCTCATAGTTAAATGCGTCTGGCAAGTGAATATTCATTATTTGACCTTTCTTGGCAAACACAAGGAAAATCTATTGTCTGAAATATTATTTGCCTTCAGGCAATGTATTATGAGATTTTTTTGACACAGTTGTGTTGTGGCATCAAATTACTGTCTACTAATGGCTCCAATTATTTGTCACGAATATGTCAACAAAAATGCGATAGCGCAGCTGGAATACTGCCCAGCAATATCATTCTAAAACATATGTATGGAGATTTATCTGGGAAGCTTAAAAAAGGAAAACAACTGGGTGGGCTTCATGTATATATCTATTTTGAGATTTTGTAACAATATCATATTAAGTTAAAGCTATTAAGTCAGCAAATCTGTAATAAAATTTCAAAACTTTCCTATCAATGGACAAGAAAACTTGAATCATGTCCAATTGTCCAATCTGGAGGTAATTAAGTTCATTTCACACTCAAGGAGAGCCCTGTATAGCTTCATTTGTAAAGAAAACAAGGATATTTCATGCATTAGTTTGATATAATTTCCAAAAGGAAACAGAGCTCGCCATATTCATTATTTGGCATATTTTCCCATTATCCCATATATTCACGTTACTGCTCTTGATGGCTTGTCACTGATATAGCTGATAATGTCCGTATGTAATAAATTATTATGTAATATGATACTGATATGCCTCCCGATGTGTCTTCTGGTCACGAGTTAGCCTGGTAATAAGATTGTTTGCAGAATGCCTTGAGGACCCTTGGAGAGCCAGTGACAGACCATGAGGTGGAGGACATGATGAGGTTAGCTGGGGTTGATGCCAAGGGCAGGATGAAGTACAACGGTAATTCTGCCAAATCTTGTTACTTGGTTTACGGTAGTTAGTATACTTTGGAGCCTATAATGCAATCTGTAACTTCATACTGGCTGTCAAACTCACTCAGAAATGTCCGAGATGATGATGCTCTTGTGCTGACCTCTACATTGAACTAGTTACATGAAAGTTGGAGATCGTCCAGAGCTACAGTGAGATCGCTCGACTTGTTCAGTCCTCTGAACTTAGAAAAGGTTGAAAACTACAATGGAAAATGAGGGAAGATATTCACTACAAATATATTGGCTAAAATAATATTATACTTCACACTTATCAGATTCCTGTGAGCTTTGAAAGCATCTTGAATTCTGATATGTTAGCACCTAATATTCCTTTTATGGAGACAGTGCTTCTTAAGAGCGATTATCTGAGAAAATCAACCCGCGACCGGAATGTGGTACGTCACAGAATCGTTTTATATTTTGTGGGACGGAAGTACTATGGCATGAGACTTCAGAAAAAATTTTTTGGTCCGGTCAGATTATTGGTTGCCATGGTAACCATGGCTTCATTATTTTGGACCAAATCAGCAAATTTGCAAAAAATGAAAAGTCAAAATTACGCATTTTTAGCTCATATTTCCGCCTTAAAAGTGGTAATATATCGCAGCACTACCCATTTTGTCTGGAATAGTCACTCTTGAACTGAGTAATGGCATTGTATTTTTAAATCTGGGGTCAATGGGGTCTTTGTAATTACGGCCTAAAAAAGGTATCTTCGAGGCTAAGGAGAATTAAAAAAATTACCCATATTTAAGGGCCCCATATCTTCTATGGAGGTACTAGTTGAGCAAAACCAAGCAGACACATGATGAAACTGACCTTTCCTCTACAAGAATCAATAATAAAATCACGGTGGAACCATAGATTGAGATTACGAACAAAGGTGGCGCCACCTATGTTTTTGGATATTTTGAGATTTGGCAAAAAAGGCTTTCGATTAAGTGGTGCCACATATGCAATTATTTTTTCAGAAATCTCAGATTTATTTTTGGTACATTTCAATTATAAGTCTAACATGGCAGGCCATCACTGTTGCCATGGCAACATTGTAAAGTCAGTAGCAGCGCCCCCAAGTGAGCATGTTTGCCAATTTCCTCAAAAACGCCACTTTTTCATGAAAATAGGCAAGTTTGAAGCCACTGGTACCTGGGTAATGGTAATATATGGCTATATTATATATTGTACCTGGACTGGTCACTCTTTAACTATGAATTGGTATTGTATTTTGAAATCTTGGATTAATAGGGTCTGTGTAGGAATGGCCCAAGAAATCTATGATCGAAGCTAAGAAAATTGAATAAAATTTCACATTTTTAGAGCTTTTTAGGGGCTCATATCTTCTATGGAGGTATTAGCTGGTGGAAACAAAAGGTACAAACTATGAAACTGACCTTTCCTCTAAATGAATCAATAATAAAATCACGGTGGAACCATATATTTAGCTTACAAATGAAGGTGGCGCCATCTATGTTTTTGCATGTTTTAAGATTTTACGAAAAACGCTTACAATAAAGTCATGCCACATATACAATTATTGTGTCAGAAATCTCAGATTTCTTTTTTGGTACATTTGATTTGTTACTCAAATATGGTAGGCCAGCATTGTTGCCATGGCGGCATTGGTATGCCAGCAGCAGCGCCCCCAAGTGAGCATGTTGCCAGTTTCCTCAAGAACGCCACTTTTTCATGAAAATAGGCAATTTCTAAGCCACTGGTACTTTGGAAATGGTAATATAAGGCTAAATTATACATCGTGCCTGGACTGGTAACTCTTTAACTATGTATTGGTACTGTATTTTGAAATCTTGGATTAATGGGGTCTGTGTTAGAAAGGCCCAAGAAATCTATGTTTGAGGCCAAGAAAATCGCACAAAATATCACATTTCTAGAGCTTTTTGGGCGCTCATATCTTCTATGGAGGTATAAGCTGGTGAAAACAAAGGTACACATTATGAAACTGACTTTCCTCTTAATGATTCGATAATAAAATCATGGTGGAACCATATATTGAGCTTGCAAACGAAGGTGGCGCCATCTAGGTTTTTGCATATTTTGAGATTTCGCCAAATAAGGCTTTCAGTGAAGTTGTGCCGCATATATAATTATTGTGCCTGATATCCGCAGTTTTTTTCGGGTGCATTTCATTTTTTGTCCTAACATATATATAGCAGGTCATCAACATTGTCATGACTGCAATACTAAGTCAGCAGCAGCGTCCCCATGTGACCATGTTTGCCAATTTCCTCAAAAATGCCATTTTACATGAAAGGATAAAGATTGCTTGAGTCGAACATTTGGAGGTATCACTTTGATTCGGACACTTTGCCCGATCCATTAGCCAAGAGATTGCTATCCAAGTACTGTATTAAGTGCAAGTATTTTGTTCATGACTTCCTTTGTGATCAAAATCATCTGCACTGATATTATCTTAGCATACTCATAGTGTGTGTTTCATGTCCTTAAATCTAGGTTCAAATGAGCGGTTGTGTCGAAATCGTATGCTGAACATCGTTAGACAACACAATTTTCTGAGTTCTAATTGTTCAATAATTTTCAAATCTGTCACAGACCTCACTGCTGGTCTTACAATGCATATTGGTAACTTTTGTGAAATATAGTTCACATTTCGCCATAAAGCAATAATTCTAGTGAGTTCTTTTTGAAACTTCAGTTCACTCATTGCTCTTCAATAGAAAACTCACCAATGAAAATATTGGTTTTGTTGCATATTGAATTGAATTATTCTTATGAAATTTTAACATAATCGGTACAAGACTTCCAAAAGCTCTCCATTGAATGTTTTTGGAAAAAAATATTAAGGATAAAGCAGATTTTGATGAAGGTGCATTTTGATACTACAAGAGGATGTACGGTTTTAAGCCATTTTGCAATGTTGCGTTTTTAATGGTGCTCAGTGTAAGTCAGAAAAATAACGTGCAAGCACTTTAACAGCTGCTTGTAGATATCTATCTATCTATCTATCTATCTATCTATCTATCTATCTATCTATCTATCTATTCCTTCCTTCCTTCCTTCCTTCCTTCCTGCCTTCCTTCCTGCCTTCCCTCTCTTTCTTCCCTCCCTTCCTTCCCTTCCCTTCCCTTCCTCCCCTTCCTACCCTCCCTCCCTTCCCTTCCTCCCCTTCCCTTCCCTTCCTCCCCTTCCTTCTGTGGTGTTTTTAAAGATGCCTTGTAATTGTTTCCATATATTTGCGAGTTTTTGGAAGCAAGATGAAATTCTGTTGAAACCATATTCAGACATTGTATAAATCACTGTTAAATATAGTGGTTAATCCCCAATGGCTTTTGTTTACATCCCTATTCTTGATAATGAGGCGTTTGTACCATATTAGCTCATATTACAGGCCAAGTGATGTCTATCAGTGACTTCACTCATGGCTGCTCAGCTGCTCAGCAACACTCGCAAAAGTAGGTCAGTGTGACCCAGTTAATTTCATTGACCTTTGACCTCGAGATAGTGAGCCTGTTTGTTTTCTTTAATATTTTTTTTCCATCTGAGAAAGGCACCAAAAGTTTTTCAACGCAAGAAAATATTCTATTTAGGGTGTATGCAAAGTTTTAATGACATAGGTGAAACAGCACGACCTTGGGAGTTGTCATAAGTTTACCTGAACTCCTCTCGCAATACAGGCTGCCAAGCAGCTGTAAAAAGTTGTATTTCAGTCAAATTGAAGGATCTTTCACAGGCCTGTGGTGATGATTTGACTTGAATTTGTGTACCACTTAGTTGGGACTGAGGTCAATCTACCTCTTGCTCTAACATGGACTTTTTCAAATAAAAAGTTCTTAAACAGCAGCAGATCCAATGTCTTTTTAAAAGAAAGAGCTGTCCGACGCAAGCATACCCTTAGCCTCTTATGATTCGTATCTGTAACCCCCATATTGTCTGTTTGTTTTGAAAATGCTCAATTTTCTACTAATTCGAGTCAGAGAAATTTTTTTTTAAATTTGATGTGCTGGTTGATTTCTACAATATACTTTTCAGACACCAGGAATCTTACCCAGTGGAAATCAGGCCTCATAAAGAATGCTTTGGCCAAATTTCATAAAATTCTTATCCATTTGAAATTTTGTGTGAAGTGTGAGATTCAACTTTAAGAATACCTAAAATTAGAAGAGCAAATAACATATTGATATGGGGTAACACGTCTAAACATAAATTAAATTGAAAATATTGTTGGAAAGAAACAGTTTTCATTAAAAATTTAAATTTCTTGTAATATTTGTCGGTGAGAACCAGTGTCTCGAATTGGGCCATTTTCAAGAAAAAAAGGCATTTTTGAGGGAATTTGTCTTGGGGGTACGGTTGACAAGCAACAGTGATAGACTGCCATGTTAGGGCAACGAATGAAATGGTACATATCATGTACCAGAAAATAATCTGAGATTTCTGACACAGTAATTGTATGTGTGGCACCACTTTATTGCAAGCCTTTATTGCAAGCCTTTATTGCAAGATCTCAAAATGTGCAAAACGTATGTGGCGCCACCTTTTTTCATAAGCTCAAACTATGGTCCACCATGATTTTATTGTTGATTAATGTAGAGGAAAGGTCAGTTTTATCATGTGTACCCCAAATTTCCCCTTGCACACCAATAGAAATATGAGGCTTAAAACATGTGCAATTTCATTCCCGTTTTTTAGCCTCAAACACAGATTTCTTTGGCCCTTCTGACACAGAGCCCATTAATCCAAGAGTTCAGAATACAACACAAATACACTTGTTAAAGAATGACCAGTCCAGGCACAGTACTAGATATAACCATATATTACCATTTACCAGGTAGGCCTACCAGTGGCTTAAAACATGCCTATTTTCATGAAAAAGTGGCATCTTGAGTTTTCTAAAACAAAAATTGTATATATGGCATTACTTCATTAGAGGCCTTTAGCAGAAAATCTCAAAATATGCAACAACATGAATGGTGCCACCTTCATTTGCAAGCTCAATATATGGTTTCACCATGATTTTATTATTGATTCATTTAGGGAAAGGTCTGTTTCATAATGTTTACCTTTTGTTTCCACCAGCTAATACCTCTAGAGCTCTAAAAAGGTGATATTTTGTGCGATTTTCTTGGCCTCAAACATAGATTTCTTGGGCCTTTCTAACACAGACCCCATTAATCCAAGATTTCAAAATACAATACCAATACATAGTTAAAGAGTGACTAGTCCAGGCACAATGTATAATTTAGCCATATATTACCATTTCCCAGGTACCAGTGGCTTAGAAATTGCCCATTTTCATGAAAAAGTGGCGTTTTCGAGGAAACTGGCAATATGCTCACTTTGGGGCGCTGCTGCTGGCATACCAATGCCGCCATGGCAACAGTGCTGGCCTACCATATTTGAGTAACAAATCAAATGTACCAAAAAAGAAATCTGAGATTTCTGACACAATAATTGTATATGTGGCATGACTTTATTGTAAGCGTTTTTCGTAAAATCCTAAAACATGCAAAAACATAGATGGCGCCACCTTCATTTGTAAGCTAAATATATGGTTCCACAGTGATTTTATTATTGATTCATTTAGAGGAAAGGTCAGTTTCATAGTTCGTACCTTTTGTTTCCACCAGCTAATACCTCCATAGAAGATATGAGCCCCTAAAAAGCTCTAAAAATGTGAAATTTTATGCAATTTTCTTAGCTTCAATCATAGATTTCTTGGGCCCTTCCTACACAGACCCTATTAATCCAAGATTTCAAAATACAATACCAATTCATAGTTAAAGAGTGACCAGTCCAGGTACAATGTATAATATAGCCATATATTACCATTACCCAGGTACCAGTGGCTTCAAACTTGCCTATTTTCATGAAAAAGTGGCGTTTTTGAGGAAATTGGCAAACATGCTCACTTGGGGGCGCTGCTACTGACTTTACAATGTTGCCATGGCAACAGTGATGGCCTGCCATGTTAGACTTATAATTGAAATGTACCAAAAATAAATCTGAGATTTCTGAAACAATAATTGTATATGTGGCACCACTTAATCGAAAGCCTTTTTTGCCAAATCTCAAAATATCCAAAAACATAGGTGGCGCCACCTTTGTTCGTAAGCTCAATCTATGGTTCCACCGTGATTTTATTATTGATTCTTGTAGAGGAAAGGTCAGTTTCATCATGTGTCTGCTTTGTTTTGCTCAACTAGTACCTCCATAGAAGATATGAGGCCCTTAAATATGGGAAATTTTTTAAATTCTCCTTAGCCTCGAAGATACCTTTTTTAGGCCGTAATTACACAGACCCCATTGACCCCAGATTTAAAAATACAATGACATTACTCAGTTCAAGAGTGACTATTCGAGACACAATGAGTAGTGCAGCGATATATTACCACCTTTCAGGTGGAAATATGAGCTAAATATGCATATTTTGACTTTTCGTTTTTGCCAATTTACCTCATTTGGCCCTAAATAATGGAGCCATGGTTACCATGGCAACCAATAATCTGACAGGTCCAAATTTTTTTTCGAGAACTCCTATCCCATAATACTTCAATCCTACAAAGTATGAAACGATTCCGTGACAGGGCACATTCCAAATTTTCTGGAAATCGGTTGATTTTCTCAGATAATTGCTCTTAAAGTGTCTTGCTTCATTTTTCCTTTTATATTTCTTTTCAGACTTTGCTCGCCAAATGTTGTCAAAGTAGCAGGACCAGAGGAGTCTTTTCAATCTATACAGTTTATGTTACTGCAGATGCTACACTGGTGTCAATGCTGCTGCTGCTGCTAGAGTTGTTATAGTGATAAACAGTACTGCATAAGAAAATGGTGTGGATGAAACCTAAACATTTCATTTGTCATCAGAGTGGTACCAACGGATTTTCGATGATCTAAATGTGGCTTTCTATGATCTGGTAAAAACGGTTTTCAATGACCTTCACCTGATGCATTCCTGTAACTATGAATTGTACAAAATTCAATCCCAAGGATCAAAAAATAACTCGCTCAAGGCACTTTAAAGGGCATTCTGCACATCATCTAACTACTTATCTGAAATCCTTAGCAACACATTGATGCAGCATGCACTGGTGTTTTGTCCTAATTGCTGACCTCTTATTGTTTTGACAAATTCTCAGTGAGCTATAAATAGATCTAGGGTTGGGAAGCCCCCCAATGACATCACAGGACTCCCTCTTTCCCGTTTTTCTAGGATGGTTTTCCTGGGTCTCTAAAATGGTATTTAAACAATATACACGTTCCTGTAAATTAGATCAACACAATCTTAGGCAAATTAAACCCCATGTGCAAAGTTTGAATGAAATTGGTGCAGTACTTTGTCTCGAAATTGGCCCACAAGATTCAAGAGAAGACCAATAACAATATGGCAGAATGCCCTAATGAAGTAGGAGTTGTACACCAACATACAACCACATAGAGTAAGTTGTGATGAGTTTGTTCACTTAAAAAGGCTTCCAGGTTGTAATACACAGTTTTAGCATTGTCAAGTGAAGCTTTATGTATTTGCAGCTATAACATAATTGTTAGTTCAAATAATCATGAGTTATTCAATTTGGGAGGCAAGTGCTGGTTTAGTAGTAAACAGTCACTGTATGTGAGTGAAGTTTAACACTATAGAATGAACAGACTGAATACTTCTTACTGATTTTCGCTGATGTATTTCAAGACAACAGGCTCTCACTCTGATAAAACGGTTCAGATTTCAGATAAACGAAAGAATTTGCTGGTCAATAAACAAGACAGGATAGTCCGACTTACAAAAAAAGATATTGTGATAAGTAGTCATTTAGATAGAAAATGTACTGATTACTTTACCGAGAACAAACAATGTTAACATGCTCACATTGACACACAGGAAAACTGTGAAGTTTATCTGAAGGAATTGTATGTGTATGTCTGAATGTAATTGGGATACATCAAGAATGATGAAAAAGTTTATGAGCATTCTACATGTTTTCCATCTGCCAGTTCTATGGCTGTTTAAAGAATGACTTTCTTGTTGTATTAGTGGAACAAATGTAATATTTAGCTTGATGAAGAATTATATCATTATATTCATGTGATATCATTATGTTGAACTATATGTTATTTGTGTTCCTTGTGTCATATGTCGAAACATAAACTTTGGGCATTATTTACTCTTAATGATAACACATAACATGCTGGTTATACTGCTGTGAAAAAGGGAAAAATGACCTTTTAAGCATTGGCAAACCAAGCATGACATCTTTGAAAAAATGTTCTTTCAGATCTGGTTGTCAACATCAGAACAGAACCTTTGGCATTATTTACTGTTTTTTTAAGTAGCTGTACAGTGTGCATTATGGTAAACAATTGAGCAATTGTAGTGTTTTATATGTTACAGATTGATATTGTAAGATTGCTATTACCTTTACCTCAAAAGCTGACATGCAGTCCTTCCAACGGTCCAGTTATGTGATACCATCCTTAAGCTACATAACATTGTAACTTATAACATTCTGTGTTTAGAAGTCGTCCATTACAAATATTGTCAAATTAGCTGAATATTGTCCATAATCTTGCTCATGGTAGCCGTCCGGTTGATTAAAAGAGACTTCATGTCAGTATTATTTGATACAATAACATTTTATGATGTGTGATGGCATTCGTGATTTTTAGTGGAGCAGCTTCAAGAAGCATGTGTTTTCTTTTAAACTTGCTATGTAACATTATTGTGTATGTCAGTGTTTTACTAGTCATTCCAATTTTCTTCATTACAAATATTAGTTTCATTGTTATTACAGATTGCCAATTGATAAAAATGTATTTACTAAATCTGTGTTTTTGTAAAGCTAAACCAATCCATTGAGCATAGGTCTGAATTGGTCAAACAAATGCTAGGAAGTTAAAACCTATTATGGCCTGATTTAACCTATGGATAATCCTCATTAAACTAAGTTTAACTAAAGCTCTTGTTGTACAGTCCTGTTCTTCTTCCGTTGATGAACTACAGAACTTCAGTTAGATCAGTTTTTAAGGTTTTAACTCTGTATGTGAAAGCAGGCCTAATGACCAAACAGTTTTAGAAATCTAAAGTATAATAAATTTCTTCTCATTGTGTTGTATAGTGTATTGTAATGGTATAATGCTGTGAATGTTTAATTTATTTGGTCGAATCAGATCATTGATAATATATTATCAGCAATTGAAAAGTGCATGATATTATATTTTATAGGTGTAGGTGAAAATGAACCTCCTTTGAATACATTCTGTAATGTCTTGCTTCATGTCAGTCTATGATAAGAGATAGTGAAGATTTACATTATAAAGATCTGCTACATATATGATTATACCTGTATAGAAAATGGCATAAGGATAGAACCATAGTAGGATGTATGGTGTGAAATATTGCAGTAAAGTGATATTATTGACAGGATGGACTAAAAGTAATAATAAAATTATGTGGCTGTGCTTGATCTGTTAATATGATATGTGATAAACGAAGTGCAAAGGTTTGGAGTGTCAGTAAATATGATCAAATAAAATGAACATTGTATGTTTTTATTTCATATTTGTATTTAACTTTTTATGAAGGGAATGTTACGACAGACTGAGATTTGAAACGTCTCGTAAAACAGAAGTTATGACTGCAAAAGTGCAGTGAGGTGTACAGCAGCTTAGTACAGCTTGGTGGGGATCAGTCACACTGCAAAACTTATCACAGAAACCTGATGCCAAGAAAGTTCCTGTGACAGCAATGACAGAATTTCCACCTGGTGTCTCTGCCAAACTGTCAAGTGCTGATATTATGACCATACAACTTTTCGTGTTATTGCATCAACAGCTACAGCTAAGCTGCCGAGTCTGGTCAGTCCCTTACAACTACTCTTATTGTGACTCAGTCCGAGATATACATTTTACAATATTTTGCATGATGACGAATTTATAAACCTGCAAAAATTGAACATATAAACAAATTTGGCATTCGTGTAAGTGTCTGATATTGTCTTTCATGAATAAGTACCTGTAGGTGTAATTACGAACTTTGTAACTGTGAACTTCCTAAAATGGTCTTTTAACCTAAATCTGACCGTAAATCAGTGATTTGAAACACCTCTATGAATGTTATTATTGGCAGGTCCAAGAATGAACAATAAAGCACATTCACGATAGTTAGTTATACATGTTCACCAGTATATATGCTAGTTTTTTCTTGTCCACAAACTCGTACATGCTCGTTTTTACACCTGCACAAATAATCAAAAAAGAAAAAAGGAGAAGTTATATCTATATAGAATTTTATTGACAACAGATTATCATCATGATAAATGTGTCATAAATCCCTGAAATTGGAAAAAATGAATGACTCTCCCTGTTCAACCAGATGGACATAAAGTGTAACCATAATGACATGGGCCTAATTTGGTGAGACCATGAGCTGATATATGAGGCCAAAATTAAACAGTGGGAGAGGTGCAACAATGGGTGAATAAAAGAGACTGAAGCTCGGACTGAAGATTGCAAGTTAGTTTCAAGCAAGATTCCTGACTTTGATGCGGACAAAATGAGATTGAGGGTTGGAGAGAATTTCGATTATATATATATATATATATATACGTTTTTATTGACATAAAAACAAGGTCACATTTGACCAAAATGTCAGGTACAAACAGTAAACAGGGTACAAGTAAAAGCAAGAACTAGTTCTAGTACTAACACTAACACTACATCTAGTAATAACAATAATATCACATTCTCTTTAAATAAATATACAAGAATACATCATCATATCAATCACAGTCTATAGATTGGTAGGCATACTAGGGTGTCTCATTTTTCGAACTTTTTTCCGGATCACGCAGTCCTTAAACCAATTGATCTCATATGTGAACAGACCACGCAATCCAAATATCAGCCAAATCCATTGATGTTTAGACCCCCCCTCACTTCTATTTTGGGGCTATTTTTACCATTCGCGAGTACAGTAAAAATGTCATTTTCGTATGGAAAAACATGAATTACAGACATATTTTACCCATAAAGGTTGCTTAAAAGGTACAGTGAGGTGCCTGCTGGGTACTGCTTTCATTTCCATTAATTTCTTGTCCATATTATGTGATCTATATACATTTTAAGGGCAAAAGTCGCCAAATTCAGCTAAAATCCTTGTAAAATCACACCAAATATCTAGTCTCGTGCTTACTAAGAAGGGTACATTGAGGATAGTCTTTTAGAAGTATATGACTTTTGATAAGATTGAAGAATGAAGAACTACAGAAAAATCATGGGTTGCAAACCCCAATTGGACTTCAATAAGGAATTCAATGGTTTATGAAATAATTATAGCAGTTGTTATTTCTATAAACAAGCAAAACAATCACGTCAATAAAGATGTGTCGAGTGATTCAATTCTATGATGTCATTTAATAATTTCTGTATAAATTTGGTCAAACGAGCTCTTAAGAGATTAAATACCTGGATGATATGACTGCCATGGGTTCAGTGATTTCACTTTGAGAGGCCCCTATCAACCTGGTACTACTGTCATTGAATCATTCTGACCCAGATACGACTGTGTTTCTCCAATCATGGCTATGTCATTTGCCATGTGGTGCATCAATATTCCGCATAACTGACAAGACACAGACTGACCCTCAGATAGTCATTGCGACTGTTAGAACACTGTTTAGGGCCTTTTTGCAGGGGTTTAAATAAATCATGACCCAAACACAATGATCCGTACTCTCCTGTTAAAAATAGTGAACGCTTCATGGTTTGGAAATGTACTGTCATATAAATCTGCCTTCCTGGAAGTCAATGTACATAATGTGATTAATGTCACACAGGTCCCAATGGAGTTACAGAACTTCATATTCATCCAGTAGTCCAAAACATTTACACTGTTGCTTCCACAGGTGCTGTGTGGTGTCTGAGATAAGATATAGAGCAACGGAACCTACATAATTGCTCAAAGCAATACTATAGCTTAACATCTCACCCCGGGAACTCACTTTAGTCCGAGCCTATGGATGGTGGGTTGTATCCAGTATTCTATGCTGGGGCAACTGAAAGACCCTGGGCATCCCTGAATTAATAGGGTATGTGCCAGACTCACAGTCTTCTCATCTCATCATTTTTTCTGTCATCCACATCTTTTTTGAATGGAAGCTGTGAAACTGAATCATTAATTGGCTCAAGACAACACGTCAGCAAAGAACTTAATTATCTAACAAATGAATATAAATGCATATTTTCAATAATTTTGAATATTGCTTCATTTTATCCCTAATATCAGATTAAACCATGGACATATTGGAGACCACAATAATTGGATTGAGATATTTAACTTCCAGAGTGTAGGCTATATTAAATTTTTTACTCGCAGTCTCATTCACAAACAATCAGACTGCATTCCATGGAGTTATCTCTGATGGAGCCAAATGGCCATGCATGGATTCAAATAATGCATTTTTGGGAGCCTGTATTATCAGGTGTCAAATTTTTCATTAGCTGGTTAATCGCAAGTAACTGAGCATACTAGAATATTTTTCTCTATCTTATTTCGCAGCTGCTATTATTGAATTGGTGAAAACAGACGGATCAGTATGCCTGTAATGCCTTAGCTTTTGTTAACATTTTTAGAGACCATTGAATGAATAAGATATCCCTTAACTGTAATTCTTAATTCTTCAAACTTTATAGAATCCCTCCACTCCTTAAACTACAAAATCTCATTAATTTACCAAGCTTAGTAGGTACAAGATTAGATAATTGGTGCGATTTTACCAGGATTTTAGCTTAATTTAGCGTTTTTTTGCCCTTAAAATAGATAGATTACATGATATGGGATGAAGTTGATGGAAATGAAAGCAGTACCCAGCAGGCACCTCACTGTGCCTTTTAAGCAACCTTAATAGGTAAAATATGTCTGTAATTCATGTTTTTCCATACGAAAATGACATTTTTACTGTACTCACGAATGGTAAAAATAGCCCCAAAATAGAAGTGGGTAGGGGGGGGTCTAAACATCAATGGATTTGGCTGAAATTTGAACTGCGTGGTCTGTTCACATAGGAGATCAATTGGTTTAAAGACTAGCGTGATCCGGAAAAAAGTTAAAAAAATGAGACACCCTAAGGCATACAATGTCAATTTAGCACTTATGCGGTTTTAGTACCATAGTACACAACGTAGCACCTTTAATCAATGAAGGATACATACACCATAGTTCAAATCTACATCAAAACATCCAAGTATATTTACAGTATTTACAGTATAAAGTGAAATGGCACATAGAATCATAAACTGATCATTTGACGGTCAGAGACTCCGTTTATCTGGAATATTCTACAAGTGATAAAACCTACTTGATTCATAGAAATATACATTGTACATACACATCAAAATATACAAGTTGCATACACATTGAAATACACAAGTTAAAAAATGTTACTCATGCGGGCTGGCCACATGCAAGACAATGTGTCAGTGCCTTTAGCCACCCAGACTTGTGGATAGATACCTATATATCATAATTTTACTCTAATTGCTATTATTTGTTTTATTGACAATGTTTAAGAATTTACCTAATACAAAGTTTATATCAGCTGTTTTATTTGTTATAATTTCAATAAACTGTGCTTGAGAGCTTAACACTGCAAAGTTTTCTATAAGTTTTGATGCTGCTTCTATCAGTTCTACCCGTTCCTTTTTCAATAATCACAAATCATAAGACAATGATATTCATCTTCAACTAGTCCTGATGTGCATCTTTTACAAAATCTCTCATCCGCAGGGACATAAGGATGTTTGTGTCTTCCTAGTTCTATTTTTAAATTGTGAGAGCTTAATCTGAAGCGAGCTATACTGCGATATATATACTTGGGAAAGTTCAGATTTAAATATGGTTCAAGTCGCAGATCTTTTTTAAATAATTTGTAAGTTCTTAGCTTAGGGTTTTTCATACTATCATTTATCTCAGCTAGCATATTTTCTCCAGCTTTGGTAAATAGGAGTGAAGTGATTTTGTTGGGACTTAGTTCAAAGTTAGTAACTTCTAAATGAGTAAAGACTTGATGTATTTTAGACAACCAACAAGGTGAGTTTTTAGCTTTTAGTGTAACCTGAATGTTGTAACATTCACTAAGTAATTTTGGACAATTACCTGTCTTCAGTCTATGCCAATAATTAATTGCAGCAGCTTGCTGCCTGTATAATAAGTGGAATCGGCCAGTATCTGCTAAGATAGCTACTGTAGAGGTCTGACTTCTGACCCCAAGCATATTTTTGAGAAACTTCAATTGTATTCTTTCCAAAATATCATTTTGTTTAGATGTGAACCAAATTTCGCTGTGGTATTCTAAAATAGGCAGAATATGTGTGTCAAACATTTTAAGACTTAGATTTGGTGAAAGATATCCAACAGTGGATCTAATTCTTTCTTTCAGTGCATGCATTGCTTTTTGAGCTTGTGATGCTAAGTGTTCATACATTAAAGCGTGAGTTCTGCGACTATTACTAATAATGTGACCTAGATATTTATAAGAATCTACAACTTCAAGTTTTTCATTGTCAATTGCGAAATTGTACTCAGCATTACCAGCTCTATGTCTTACACCAGGTTGGACAATCATGACTTTACTCTTTTGTGAGTTGATGAGTAAATGCCATTTTCTACAATATCGTGCCAGATTGTCTAAGAGAACTTGCATGCCAGCGGCGCTCTCGGAAATAAGTACAAGATCGTCAGCATAAAGCAAATGAGTAAATGTTGTGTTATTTATAGTAAGACCTTGGCCTTGATCAAAATACTCTCCCATATCAGAAAGAAACAAATTAAACAATTTTGGGCTGATAATCCCTCCTTGAAGGACCCCATATGTGCTTTCTATCTTTTATATTTGTCGTTAATGCTGGATGAAGAAACATCTTATCATAATGGATGAGATTCGACACCAAGCATGCAGAATCCTTGCTTTACAGTTTTCGATGTTTCATATATAAAACATCAGAGGGTCCATGCAGGTTTTACAAATTGCAAACAGGTGAATGGATTTCTAAAGACCAATAGTTGCGAAAAAGAAAAAGGTTTAAGTAAACATTTGAGATAAAAAAGGTCCTCTAAAACCTGGTCTGCGTCATTAGTTATTTTTCCCAGGACGTCTAATGCAGAGATCAAGCTAAATACACTTCTTTTCAATTATTCATGAGGCCATGATTGATCTTATCATTGCTTACACCATGTGTATTTATTTACTACCAAGGTCAAATTGACTGTGCTGCCATCACTGCATATTTGATGTGCATCTGCACTGAGTTATTATTTATAGAATGGGGTCATGGCTCCAGCTTATTGTTTGTCTGACACAATCACAATAGATGAGCAGCCGAATCTATCACAAGCCAAATCATAAGCAAAGTATCTGGTCTTGCAATGAGTGAGTAACATAGCTTATCTCATGCCGATATATATTTCATGTGACAACTGGTCATCCACTAGCTGTCTCATATTGAGCAAATTAATATTTTCATATGAAAGTTAGTAAATGTGGCTGGCCCAGTGAGTCACTGAGTAACATCTGTTACATCATCTTGAAGACAAAAAGAGTCCAAATGCCTTCTTTGAACTATCAAATGAATTTGAATTCATAGAGTGGACCCAAAGAAATCGGCTTCTTACCAGCTAGATATTGTCCAATAAGATGTTTAATCTTTGTTTAATCTATGTTGAATCTGTGGGTTCAGTGACAAAGTTGAGGCATCTAAAAGACTCTTTTCAAGTTGTGAAATTTATAAAGAACGAAGTACAGCTGGATAAGCCTCACATTGCTAGTAGGCCTATTGGAGACATAAAAAATGGTCGCATTGAGTTAAACAATTAAATTTTCGTCGGAGTAAATTCTTCCCTTGGCAGCTTGGCTCAAAACTTGTCCTACAAACAACAACCTCATCTGGCAAGTAAATATTCAGTATTTGACATTTCATGTCAATCAGTATGAAAGGCTATTGTCTGAAATGATATTTGTCTTCAGACAATGTAATTTCAGTTTGTCGTGAGATTATTGTGTTGTGGTACTTACTGTTTGCTGTCCATTAATTCATATATATGTCAATAAAAGGCAATGGCGTAAATAACACTCAGCACTACCATTGTGACAAATTTTGTTGATCATGTTATATTCTCCAAAGATGCAAGTAGATGGATCTTTTCTGGGTAGCGCAAAAAACTGGTGCATTTGAAATTGATAGGGTCTTTTATGATTTCCAACAATGATATATGATTATCGTGCAAAGATGTAAATCTCTGAATTCATTTCTTAACCTCATGGTCCTATGCTTCATTTACCATCCCAATCGAGGAGTTATATATTTTTCAATATTTTGCATGTGGACGTATTTGTAAACCTGCAAAAACGAACACATAAACAAACTTTGAACTTGCCTAAAATTAACTCTAAGCCCAATTCTAACCCTAGACCCTAATTATCTTGCACTTCCACGAATGTTAGAAATGGCAGTTACACAAATGAAAAATACAACATATACACGAATATTAGTTGTTTCATATACACAATTAATATGCTCGTTTTTGCATTTCCACAAATTCGTAGGCAAGGGGGGGGATATAGGGGTCAGAACCCCCCCCCCCCTTTGGCCCAAAACTTAAGTCACATTTTCCAGACTTTAAAAGTAAGTGCCAAATGCATGTGAACTTGATGTGAAAATACAAATTTAAAAAGATATTTTTTCATCACAAAAGTTTGTTCCCGGGTTTTTTCTCGACGTCAGACCCATATTTACGGGGCAATTAGCGCGGATTTCACAAAAAAAATTGGAAAAATTTCTTTGACTCATTCCCATAAGATCTAGCCTATTTTTAAAAGCATAAGTTCCATCTCACGCAATTGTAGTGTAATTAAGTCAAGAATATCAATGGAATGTCTGCTGCATGTGCAGCTTTGATGTAAATATATGGAAAATTAAGACTCTCAGGGCCTGTAAATTGTTCTTATGAAAGTTGAACCACCTCTTTTGTTTAAAAAATGGTCTTTTATGGTGTTTTATTTTGAGAGACTTTTTGTGCATTCCCACGCTTTACCAAAAGACAAATGCTTTACCAAAAGACAAACCATAACAGGAAGCATGTTTGCCTATTGGACAATGTTGGTAATTTTAAACCCAGAAGTCTATGATAAAGTTTTAAGTCAATGAATTTCGATTCCAGAATATCGCATCCTTGAAAATTTTACATGTATTAGACAGGGTTGGGTTCAAATACAAATATATTTGTATTTGTATTTGTAAATACTGTATTTGTATTTGTATTTAAATACTTTTTCGGAAATTTGAAAGTATTTGTATTTGTATTTAAATACTTTGCAGAGTATTTGTATTTGTATTTAAATACTTTTGGCAGATTTCAAAAGTATTTGTATTTGTATTTGTATTTGCATCAAAGTATTTGGTATTTACAAATACTTTTTCAAATACAAGGTCTATAAATGGATAAAAAAAGCATGCATCCCTTAATTTCAAAGGTGGATATAGCTTATGTGTCTATCTTTATACAATCATTTTGTTACTATATTTAGTTTAAATATTATTTTGGAAAGTATAGCATTTTAATGATTACCATCTTAGTTTCCCCTGAAGTGCTTAGTTTGTGGTCTGTACACAAACATACATGTAAAGAGATATTCACTGTCTCTGTGTTGTTAGGTTTGAAGAAGTTAACAATAACTCAAGAATCCAAAGGACTGCACAAGTGAAATGCAACTCAGCTTCTGTCCTATCTAAACTTCCAATTTAAAAAAAAATTTTTGAACACAAGATACAAATGAAATTTACACTGTATGAGAAGTCATGAATTATAATTGTTTGCATATTAAGTTTAAAAAATGGAAATATTTTCTTTAATTAATTTAATACACATTTACCTGTTGTAGTAATTGTGTATATATCTCACTTACCTATATATACCAAATATATTTTCTTTGACAAAATATGTTACATTTATGTAATAGTTACAGGTAAATGTCCATTTTTTATTGTCTAATAGTATGAAAGACATAACTATCACACATTTTGAATTTAACTGCTATTCAAACACTGGCTTTTGTCTCAATTGCTATTCAAACACTCTTTAGTGAGCAATGGTGCATTGCAATTATATAGGGGTACCATTGTGTGGACATTAATTATACACAAATATCAGTTATAAAAAGTTCATATTATTTTGCATTTATAATGTCTACATCATTATTATTTAATTAGAGGTCAATTTGCAAGCAAAAGAAAATGTAAACATTTTTTTTAAAGCACATACCAAAGTTCGATATATTTTTGTATATTATTCATTATTATAGCTTCACTATCACGGTCAACTTCTAAATTATAATGCCTTCTTGTTGAATGGAAAAAAAGTAGATTTTATTTATATTTTGGAATTCAGAGGGCTGTCAGCAGTGGATTGAATTTCCAATATTGACTTATTTTTAGCTAACGAAATATGTTGTTAAATGAACGAAACACCTATTTCTCTATTTTATATTAATCTTTTATTGTGCTTTATTTTTCACAAATTTTCCTAATCAAGCTTTCAACGAATTCCTGGTACTGAAAATAGGTATTTTAATGAAACAAATGTGGCATATAGAACAAAAACACGGGATTTTAATGAATCTAACATGATTATTCTGTCCCAAAAGAACCCTTACAAAATTGGCCCAAAAAAACCTTCTGTCTTGACGAATCACAGAGCAGTATTCACCAGTGCACCTTCCCATAGCCAATCACAGATAGTGCTGTTGTTGTCGAAGATTTGGCCCTCTGTTTTTTTTTTAAATATCTGACTGAAATTTAGCTACATACTAATTTAGTCATTTTACTTATTAAGTTGACTATAGTTAGTCCTTTGACTTAGAATATAGGAAGTCACTTTGATAATTTACTTAGTTATTTTTAGAAGCACGAAGCACAAAATTGAATAGGTAACATTACTGAGCCAATGTGTCTAATTGAGCAACTGTACATTCTGTGTTTTTGTTCCAAAGTGATTACAGTCATCACCAAGGGAAGTGAAAATCTTTGTGTGAATCAGTGAAAATTTGGTATCAACCTGGAATTACTGGGTTTATTTTGAAATATTCATAGACTAATCAATATTTATCAATTGATATGCAGAACATCATATTTAATCAATTAAGAGTTAGATAAATGAATATTTGTGCATATTCAAAATCATAACATGCAACTTTTGAGTTTATAATCGGGTAGGCAAATGACCAAAAATGCCTCAATTTGAACAGATTTTAATGAAGGAACTTGATAATAATATTATGAAAAATTTAATAATTATTGTTATTACTTGTTAAAACTATATAGGCCTAACCTACAGACCCATAACAGTTTGTTGTATTCACAAACATTACCTGGAGTAAGATTGGAAACAATTTAAAAGGACAAGTTTGAAGGCCTAAGACAGAATTATTCAAAGTATTTTCAAATATATTTGCAAATATATTTGTATTTGTATTTAAATACTTTCAAAATTTGAGTATTTGTATTTGTATTTGTATTTGAAAGAATTGAAAGTATTTGTATTTGTATTTAAATACTTTTGAGCTCAACTGTATTTGTATTTGTATTTATATTTAGAAAGATTGAAAGTATTTGTATTTGTATTTAAATACTTTTATCTGTATTTGAACCCAACCCTGGTATTAGAATAGGGGCTGATGTATAATGCACATTTATTTATTTGTATAGGAATCTCCGTTGCTGCCTCTGATTATGCTAACAACCCAAGGATGAGAGTTGCACACATTCCCTTGCAAGTTGACAAATATTCCAATCGAATCCAATGTAAACATAAAAATTTGGAAAACATTATTTGAAACTTTTGCTGTATCCTGATTATGGCACAGAGTAAGAGCCCTGGGATTCTCAAATACTTTATATAATGACACCATCAACGACATCTGATTTTGACATGATAGCTGAATTCGACACCCACCAACCTGTCTGGCAAGTGATCTAATCAGTCTAGCAAGTTGCTGATATTTTGGATGACACCATAACAAATTATACTCCAAGTGGTGCACATATAAAATGAACTTGAGAGTTACCCAGTGTGCAGGTCGAATTCAACTATCGTGTCGAAATCAGAAGTCATCAGTGGTAACTGACAGAAAGGTTTTGAAAAACCAGCATTTTCAGCTTTTTGTACCAGACCTTCCATGAAAATATAATAGCCTTATAACTGCTCAGAATCAATATCCTGCAACATAAAATCTGTTGGCTTCTGGGGGCCTAAAGCGGCCCGAGCCGAATAGGCTTCAGGCCTGCGGGCCTGGCCAAGGTCATCTGGAACAAACCCCCCCCCCTTTCCTGGTTTCTGGCTACGCCCCTGTGTGAGTATATGTATTTCTGAAATTCAAATTCCATGTAAGATACGAGTTAACATAATAGACATATTTAGTCATATTTGCTTCAAATGATATTTGTAACTGCGCTTGAAGCTATACTTCATTGCCAATATGACTAATAATGTCCCAAAAATGCACCATAGGGTAATATATATTGATATAGCTCTCACCATGTTCTTCTGACACCCATCAGCCTGATAATATGATTGTTTGCAGAATGCCTTGAAGACCATCGGAGAACTAGTGACAGACCATGAGGTTAGCTGGGGTTGATGCTACTGGCAGGACGAACTATAACAGTAATTGTCCAAATCGTATTACTTAGTGTCAAGGCTAATACAAACTTGTAACTCAGAGTTTATGTTACTTAGGATAGTTTGGACGACCTAATCGAATCAAAAACTTCATATTTGCTGCCAAATTCTCTCAGGAAAATCCAAGATGATGACGATCCAATGTGGACCTCTGAGTTGAATTATTTTGACTTGGAATTAGGTGCTTACAGAACTGCAAGTAGAGTGACAGAGAGTACTTTTCAGTTTTTGTACATATGACAAGAGTATATGCAAACATATCAGCAATTCTGTAAACTGAAAGCATCTTGAATTCTCATATGTTGTCCATTGATTTTCCTTTTATGGTGACTATTGTTCTTAAATGTCTCATGTCATAGATCATCTATTCGTTTTTCTTTCAGACTTTGCTTGGCAAATGTTGTCAAAGTTGCAAGACCAGACTGCCTCTCAGGAGACTATTCGAGTGCAGTTTATGTTACTGCAGATGCTAATGTCGAATCGTCGATGCTGCTGCTATTGTAGTCATTGTGATGTACAGTATTGCTACTTGAAAATGGCGGGTCCTGCTATGATAGACAGTTGTGATTACAGTAATGGAAAATACAAGGGGCTACCAATTTAATGTCTCATCTGAACAAGCATCTGGTTCAAGATATTAACCATGCATATTCCGGTCCATTACTGAATTGTAATCTGTGCAGAGTGTAACTTGTAGGATAATTTACAAGCAAACTCGGGTGTCGCATGTAACTCTTAAATTTCTTATCGAAACATTATAAATAATGTTCTCCTTGACTTGTAATTGATGTTAATAATTGCCAGGAATCTCACTTGTGATCTGACGACACGATGTGGAAAGTTTCCTTGCAGTTGCTCAAGGCTGCCTGTTCCAACCACATTAAAGGATCATACTGTAGATGAAGTTTCAGCTGCCATTAAGCAGTAAAAGGAGCCATTTGCAGTCAAAAAGCTCCCTCGCCAACATAAAGATGAGACTAAAAGTTAAGTGGATTCCACAGAAGTGGCTTTCAAACCTTTCTTCAATGCATTGTTTTAACTTTAAAACAGAAATCTTTTTCCAATAAAGCATTTCTTGGTTGTATCGCAAGCGCAAGATTTTGTCTGCAGATTTATGTCGGACTAATCTCATTTATAAAATCTATACAATGAAGTTTATGATGCGGTCTCAATTAATTTTACAGCAAAATATTATTGATGAAGTCAACCGAGTAATTTCTGAATAGATTTTTAAAATGTGATGAGTATATACTTAACTATGGAGCTTTTAAAGGGACATTGTGAAAAAACAACAACATTTTTGGAATCTTTTCATTTGAACAAAAACATTAGCCCTTCAATACAAACAATTTTTTTTTCGGTGGAAAAAATATGTATTCTAAAACAAATTTACTCAACTGTTTTTTCTTTTAATAACTAAAAACATGTGCTACAACACAGTTTAAAGAGACCCAAAAGATGGAGGGACAGCACGAAGAACAATGATTACACAGATGTATAAGTTATGATATCCTGTGCAAAAAGCTTCACTTGACATATGCTCACAAAAAGGCATTTAGTTACATAAATAGTGCAGTATCTCTAGCTTGGTGGCGATCACCTGAGCTGAAATGTTATCACAGAAACCCGAAACTTAGAAACTCCCTGTTGGAGTGACGGCAGAATTTCCAGCCAACCATCAGATAGGAAGAGGCTGACAGCACAAATATGCTTCTCTTCCAAACTGTCACAGACATTATGATTACATGACGGTAAAACTATATATTGTGTAATTACATTAACAGCTCGGGCTGATCAGTTGCCCTGTGAAATAGCAAGTCAATGACACTCTGTGTAATTGTAGCTTAATCCATTCTTTCATTTATGTCCAATATGAACATTGTCTTCAGAAAATGCATTGTGAGATTGTTTTGACATCATTTCGCTCTGGTTTCAAATTACTCTCCGATGATGGCTCCATTTATTTGTCATGTGTATGTCAACAAAAAGGCAATAGCAGAGCAGAAATACTGCTTAGCAATCATTGTCAACAGATTTTGGTGATCTTGTTATTCTGCTAAGATGTATCTTCTCTGGAAAGTATATTTGAAATTGATAGGGTTGATGTAATCTTACTGGGAATTTGATCTTACAGAATGTGATCTAATATATTATGCTCATAGAATTTATTGTAGTTCTACTGATTTCTTTATAAAATATGTTACTTGTTCAGCCTGTCTCTCAGGCTTTCTGTTGAGGGTAGAAATCGTAAAAACAAAAGTCAATTGAGTAAGTAAGTAAGTAAGTAAGTAAGTATGTATTTATTGATCATAATTTGAACATATATACAGTGATATTTACATTTTCTATTTACAACAACACAAAGTTGGCCAATACGAATGGTAAATACAGTTTTTTGGATACGAGTCAACATATTACAATTAGTCATGAATGTTTTCTTCAATTATCTTCATTGCTGTATTTGAAGCTATGCTTCATAACTGATATGACTAATAATATCTCCAAAATGTGCTAGTCCTCACCATGTTCTTCGGACACCAATTCACCTGATAATAAGATTGTTAGCAGAACCCCTTGAAGACCCGTGAAGAACCAGTGACAGGCCATGAGATGGGGGACATGATGAGATGAGTCAGGGTTGATGCTACTGACAGGGCGAACGAGATGGTAATTCCCTAAATCTTATTACTTAGTGTCAAGGATAGTGCGGAATTCTTACTCGTAGTTTACTTTGACTAGTTTGGACAACCTAATGGAATCTGTAACTTCATACTAGCTGCCAAATTCACTGAGGCAAGTCAAAGATGATGACGCTCCAATGCTGACCTCTGTACATGCATTAGGTTAATGACAAAGAGGTTGGTATTGGAAAAACTGGAAGATATGAAACGTACAAATTTAATGATAAAAGTATATGCATACATCTCTGTTTCCTGTCAACTTCAAAAGCAGCGCGAATTCTCATGTGTTGGCTTGCAATTTTACTTTTTTCGTAAATTGTTCTTAAAATGTTTTGCGACATCTTCTTTTTGTTTTTCTTTGCGACTTTGCTCGCCAATTGTTGTCCAAGTAGCTAGACTAGAAGAAGCTGTCAGGAGACTTTACAAGTGATGCAGTTTGTTACTGCAGATGCTTATGTCAATCCTGCCACAATAGTAGTCATTGCGATGTACAGTATTGCCGTGTGAATTAAGCTCAGGTTGCTTTACCAATCAGTTGTGATTATAGTATCAGCAAATGTTTTAGATCAACTAAAAAGATTTTAAATTAATAATCGTAAGTTAAGGAGAAATTCAAAATATAGTTTATTATTCATAACAAACGTACTAAAGTACGTAAGCGCCATTTGGCCTTCTTCTGACTACCTGTTCCTACCACATTTAAAGAATTATACTCTATGTGAATTGAAGATTCAGCTGCCATTAAGCAGTAAAAGGATCCATTTGATGTCAAAAAGCTCCACTGTCAACATAAAGAAGTGTCTAAAAGTTAAGTGCATGCCATGGATTCAAGTGAAGTGGCTTTTAAACCTTCCATTAACGCATTGTTTTGACTTTGACAGTATAAATCATACAATTTTCAGTTGCCTCTCATGCTCAGATTCTATATAGCTTTGGCACTTTGATATATATAAAATCTGTATGAAGATTGTCAATGACATATTATATCTAGATATTGCATAAATATGTAATGACATATGTTAGGAATGGGCAATGTGGTCCAATTGCATTATTTCAGAAATTGTTATTCTTAAAGCTAATAGACCAATTTTTCGATAACTATTTTGTATATTGTCAAAGTTCTTGAAAATGATGTGTTGACATATATATTTAAGAAAATGTTGTTGTTTTTGGTTTATTGGCCAATTCAGCATTCAATGAAATCAAAATAAAGCATATTTCGGAATGAACTAATGGTAATCCCCCAAATGTATCAAGAATAATGCAGACTTGCAACTTTATTATGTTACTTAGTATAGTTTGAACCACCTAATGTAATCTGTAACTTCATACTTGCTGCCAAATTCACTCAGGAAAGTCCAAGATAATGACTGCCCAATGTTGACCTCTGCATTGAACTAATAACATGGAATTAGGTGATCATCCAGAACTGCAAATAGACTGGTACAGCTTACTATACAGTCTTTGTAAATTATGTAAAAAATGGAATAACTGGAAAAATATGAAATTGCACTGAGTACACATTAAATGACAAAAGTATGTGCAAACATACCAGTTTCCTGTCAACTTTAAAAGCTTCTTGAATTCTCTTATGTTGGCTTTCAATTTTCAATTTTCCTATTACAGCTACAATTCTTCTTAAAATTTCCTGTGTAATCTTCTTACGTTTTCGATTCAGACTTTGCTCGCCAAATGTTGTTGAAGTTGCAAGACCAGTACAGCCTCTCAGCAGACTATTCGAGTGCAGTTTATGTTACTGCAAAGGCTATTATCGATGCTGCAGCTATTGTAGTCATTGTGGTGTACAGTACTGCTACATGAAAATGGCTGGTCCTGCTATAATCTAGAGTCAGTTGTGATTACAATAATGGAAAATATTTTTGATCGACAGATAGATATGATATGTGCAACCTTCTAACAAGCTTGATGATATGGGAGAGAGAGCAGGCGTCCTCAACGTGTTACACGTCTTCAGTTCTTCAGTATCAGTGATGTTAGAAGTCCATAGACTATTTTAGCATAGTATGCGTGCGACGCGCGTGTATGTGCCCGATAAAACCAGATAAAAACCATGAGATAAAAGCGTGAAGTTAAAAGCTGATAAAATCCGGGTTGTGACTATGGTGTGACGAGGGTGGAGTAGGCAGCTTTCCTGAAGAGCTCTGTTGTAGCGGCTTCTACTGCTTGTTCAGGTAGGCTATTCCAGATGGGGATTGTCCGAATGAAGAAACTGTACTTGTAGGCGTTGATGGTAGCTTGTGGAATGAGCATGGTGAAATGATGATTCTTTCTCGTGCCTGATGATGGCGATGGGGCGACAGCTGGTGGGAATGGTATTCTGACAAGTTGGTGTTTTATCTTGAAGAACATTGTTGCGTCATTCAAGAGTCTTCTGGTCTTCAGCTCATCCCATTTCAGCTGCGCTTTTAAAGCTGTGACGCTCTGTGTCCTTGCGTAGTTGGCTGTGCAGAATCTTGCAGCGCTGTTCTGGATTGCCTCCATCCTCTTCACATTGGTAGCAGTGTGCGGTGACCAGGCTGTTGACGCATATTCTAGCTTGGGGCGGACAAGAGTGATATATGCTTGTGACTTGACTTCCCTATCGCAAGTGTGTAGATTTCTTCTGATGAGTCCGAGGCTCTTAGCTGCTTTGCCGGAGATGTTGGCACAGTGTTTGTTCCCCATGTGAGGGATGTTTTAGTTGTCCAGCACAGACACTGATACAACGGGCCGCCAATATACTGTAGTGTCTAGTCTGAATGAGCTTCTGGTGTTATCAACTAAGCAAACGCTGGTGTATTAATCCATTGTAATCTGTACTGAGTACCTTGTAGAGTAATTTACAAATGAGCTAAGGATTCCGCATGCAACTCTTAAATTTCTGCTTATCAACACACGATAATAATCAAAACAGTTCAGCATCAATATTTTAATGTGTTTTTTAAAAAATTAAATACCAACATATTTGCCAGGAGGCTCTCATTTCGGCCCTAAAAATATAATCTTGGAAGTTTCCTTAAGATTGTTTTACACTGCCGGTCCCAACCACCCTAGAGGAGCCATACTGGGAGCTCCGTCAGCAAAATAAAGATGAGACTAAAAGTTAAGTGGATTCCACAGAAGTGTCTTTCAACCTTTCCATCAACGCATTGCTTTAACTTTTACAAAAGAAATCTTTTCCAAAAAAACACTTCTTGGTCGGCTCTCATGCACCAGATTTTGAGTCTACAGATTTATGTCAGACTAATCTCGACTAGAGGGCTGCACTATCTATCATTTATAAATTCTGTATACTGAAGTTTATGGTGGTCTTAATGCAAGAAAATTTCTGAAATGAGTAAATGTTATCAGTACGTGCACATAATTATGGAGTTTTTAAAGGGACATGCTGAAAAAAGCAACAACAGTTTTGTCATATTTTCCTTTAAACACAAACTACTTTCATTTGAATAAATATATAGCGCTTGGATGCAAACAACAGGAAACAAATTGTATTCAAATGCAAAATTAACTCCAGCCTTTTTTTAAATAATAATAAAATAAATTTAATAGTTTAAAAGAGTCCTGAAAGATGTAAGGACAGCATGAAGAACACAACTTACTAAGATCTGTAAGTTATGACATCCTGTGCAAAAAGCTCGACTTGACATATGTTCGCAAACAAGCAGTGAGTTATACATTATACAGTAGTGCAGTATACCTAGCTTGATGGAGATCACTGAAACGTTATCACAGAAACCCAAAACCTAGAAACTTCCTGTTAAAATGACGGCAGAATTTTGGGTAAACATCAGATAGGAAGAGGATGTCAGCACAAAAACCCTTCCCTGCCAAACTGTCGCTGACATTATGATTATCTGACAGTGAAACAATATATTGTGTAATTGCATTAATAGCAACAGCTCTGCATGGCTGATCAGTCGCTTTTACTCTCGTTGTGCTTTTGCCAGTGTTATGCTGTAAGTCAATGACACTCTGTGTATTTGTAGCTTAATCCATTCTTTCATTTAGGTCCAGTGGTCGAAATAAGGGGGGGTCAACGGGGTTTTGACCCCCCAAATGCTCATGTGACCCCCTCAAATACATTTTTCAGAAAGACCCAGAGGGGGTCCTCAAAAACCCCCCCTAATTCTGAAAGTTTACTGAGCAGTAAGCATGAAGCAGAAAGTAATGCCAATCAGCAAACAACAACCTCTGGTAACATATATACATTAGCTATAGGGTTTTGACAACTGATTTTAAGAGATAAAATATACCTTTAAAAAGCCAGGAGTTCATTTTTAGAGCATCTGAAACACATAGGCTTCAGGGCACCTCTGGCGGCCCGCTGGCAGCCCACGGATTGCCAGCTACAAGGGCTCCAGCCCTTTGGGCCTAGAAACTGAGGGACCCCGTCTTATAACATGGCTTATTTCGATCACTGTTTATGTCCATTTGAACATTGTCTTCCGACAATGCATTATGAGATTGTTTTGACTTCATTTTGCTCAGGTTTCAAATTGTCAACAAAAGGGCAATGGCGGAGCAGAAATACTGCTTAGCAACATCATTGTCAACAGATTTTGGTGATCTTGTTATTCTGCCAAGATATATCTTTTCTGGGTAGTATATTTGAAATTGATAGGGTCGATGTAAGGGACCGTTCAGAATTTATGACTGGGGGGTTGGAGTTTTGGCCGAGGGGGTACTTACTTTTCATATGTGTTTCAAGGGGGGGGGTTTAATTTTTGACAACACTTTCAAGGGGGTAAGAAATTTTAACAAAAAAAAAATGTTGAAAAACACGCACAAACTTCTTTTATTTAGACTTTTTTACCCGCAAAAGTCCGCGAAATGACGCGAATCTGTACGTGTGGCTGTGTATAACAGTATATATGTGTGTATTGCTTTGTATGTCGAGGGGGGTACTAAAAATACGCATGAAACCTAGGGGTGGGGTACTAAAAATTCACATGAAACTCAAGGGGGGTGGGTATCAATTTTTGATGGGAAGTTCCAGCAAAACTTCCACCCCCACAGTCATAAATTCTGAATGGTCCCTAATCTTACTGGCAATCCGATCTAACAGAATGTGATCTAATATATATTATATTCACAGAATTTATTGCAGTTCTACTGATTTCCTTATAAAATATATTACAAGTTCAGCCTTCTCTATGTAATTCTGTTGAGGGAAGAAATCTTAAAATGGTCAAAGTCAATTGAGTTATCAAATATGTATGGTAAATAAATATTTCAGATACGGGTCAACTTATTATATTACAATTAGTCATGAATGTATTCTTCAATTATCCTCATAACTGGTCTTGAAGCAATGTTAGTTACTTTTGTGACTAATAGTGTCCCAAAAGAACACTATAATATGATATGATATTGATATAGCCCTCACCATTTTCTTCTGACACCAATTCGCTTGATAATGAGATTGTTAGCAGAATGCCTTGAAGACCCGTGAAGAACCAGTGACAGGCCATGAGGTGATGGAAATGATGAGATGAGTCAGGGTTGATGCTACTGACAGGAAGAACAAGATGATAATTCCCCAAATCTTATTACTTAGTGCCAAGGGTAGTGCGGAATTCGTACTCGTAGTTTACTTTGACTAGTTTGGACAACCTAATGGAACCTGTAACTTCATACAAGCTGCCAAATTCACTCAGGAAAGTCCAAGATGACGACACTCCAATATTGACCTCTGTATTCTAAGGTTAATGACAAGGAGGTTGGTATTGGAATAACTGGAAGATATGAAATTTAATGATAAAAGTATAAGCACACATATATGTTTCCTCTCAAATCAAAAACATCTTGAATTCTCGTGTGTTGGCGCCTTAACAGCCACTAATAACGCGCATTCGTTCATTGCAGTTGGAATCTATACTTTAGCCGCGATGTTCAGCATTGCTGCGTGAATATGGCTCCAGGTTGCCATACCAATCCATTGTGATTAGAGTAACAGCAAATGTTTCCGATCAACTAAAAAGATTTTAAATAATCTACAAAAGATGCATTAATGTTACTCTGAATTTCTACATGGCATGAAGAAAATAATTAATTGAAATAAAGGAGAAATTCCAAGTATAGTCTATTATTCATAACCAAAGTACTAAAGCACATTTAAAGAATTATACTCTATGTGAAGTGAAGATTCAGCTGCCATTAAGCAGTAAAAGGATCCATTTGCCGTCAAAAAGCCAAACTGTCAACATAAAGAAGAGACTAAAAGTTAAGTGCATCGCATGGATTCCAGCGAAGTGGCTTTTAAACCTTCCATCACCACTTTGTTTTGACTCTGACAGTATAAATCATACAATTTTCAGTTACCTCTCATGCTCAGATTCTCTATAGATTTTCGACTTTAATATATATAAAATCTGTATGAAGATTCTCAATGACATGTTATATTTAGATATTGCATAAAATATGTAATGAATTATGTTAGGAATGGGCAATATACGGTAATCCAATTGCATTATTCCAGAAATTGTTATTCTTAAAGCTAACAGACCAATTTTTGGATACTATTTTGTATTGTCAAAGTTCTTGAAAATGATGGGTTGACAATAATATATTTAAGAAAATGCTATTGTTTTTGGTTTCATGGGCCAATTCAGCAATCCATTAAATCAAAATAAGCATATTTCAGAATGAACTTATGGTAATCCCCCAAATTTATTACTTAGTATCAAGAATAATGCAGACTTGCAAGTTTAGATTATGTTACTTAGTATAGTTTGGACCACCTAATGTAATCTGTAACTTCATACTTGCTGCCAAATTCACCCAGGAAAGTCCAAGATAATGACTGTCCAATGTTGACCTCTGCATTGAACTAATAACATGGAATTAGGTGATCATCCAGAACTGCAAATAGACTGGTACAGCTTACTATACAGTCTTTGTAAATTATGTAAAAAATGGAATAACTGGAAAAATATGAAATGTGCACTGAGTACAAATGAAATGACAAAAGTATGTGCGCACATATCAGTTTCCTATCAACTTTAAAAGCTTCTTGAATTCTCATATGTTGACTTTCAATTCTCAATTTTCCTGTTACAGCTACAATTCTTCTTAAAATTTCCTGCGTAATCTTCTTACGTTTTCGATTCAGACTTTGCTCGCCAAATGTTGTTGAAGTTGCAAGACCAGAACAGCCTCTCAGTAGACTATTCAAGTGCAGTCTATGTTACGGCAGATGCTAATGTCGATGCTGCAGCTATTGTAGTCATTGTGGTGTACAGTACTGCTACATGAAAATGGCTGGTCCTGCTGTAATCTAGAGTCAGTTGTGATTACAATAATGGAAAATATTTTTGATTGACAGATAGATATGATATGTGCAACCTTCTAATAAGCTTGATGATATGGGAGAGAGAGCAGGCGTCCTCAACGTGTTACACGTTTACCCCATGTGAGGGATGTTTTAGTTGTCCAGCACATACACTGATACAAGGGTCCGCCAATATACTGTAATGTCTTGTCTGAATGAGCTTCTGGTATTATCAAAGTTCTAAGCAAATGCTGGTGTATTAATCCATTGTAATCTGTACTGAGTGTACCTTGTAGAGTAATTTACAAATGAGCTAAGGATTCCACATGCAGCTCTTAAATTTCTGCTTATCAACACATGATAATAATCAAAACAGTTCAGCATTAATGTTTTAATGTGTTTTCCTAAAAATTAAATACCAAAATATTTGCCAGGAGGCTCTCATTTCGGCCCTGAAAATATAATCTTGGAAGTTTCCTTAAGATTGCTTTACCCTGCCGGTCCCAACCACCCTAAAGGAGCCATACTCGGAGCACCGTCAGCAAAATAAAGATGAGACTAAAAGTTAAGTGGATTCCACAGAAGTGTCTTTCAACCTTTCCATCAACGCATTGCTTTAACTTTTACAAAAGAAATCTTTTCCAAAAAAACACTTCTTGGTCGGCTCTCATGCACCAGATTTTGAGTCTACAGATTTATGTCAGACTAATCTCGACTAGAGGGCTGCACTATCTATCATTTATAAATTCTATATACTGAAGTTTATGGTGGTCTAAATGCATGAAAATTTCTGAAATGAGTAAATGTGATCAGTATGTGCACATAATAAGGGAGTTTTTAAAGGGACATGCTGAAAAAAAAACAACAACAGTTTTGTCATATTTTCTTTTAAACACAAACTACTTTCATTTGAATAAACATATTGCGCTTGGATGCAAACAACAGGAAACAAATTGTATTCAAATGCAAAAATTAACTCCAACGTTTTTTTAAATAATAATAAAATAAAGTTAATAGTTTAAAGAGTCCTGAAAGATGTAAGGACAGCATGAAGAACACAACTTACTAAGATCTGTAAGTTATGATATCCTGTGCAAAAAGCTCGACTTGACATATGTTCACAAACAAGCAGTGAGTTATACGTTATACAGTAGTGCAGTATACCTCGCTTGATGGAGATCACTGAAACGTTGTCAAAGAAACCCAAAACCTAGAAACTTCCTGTTAGAATGACGGCAGAATTTCCGGTAAACATCAGATAGGAAGAGGATGTCAGCCCAAAAACGCTTCCCTGCCAAACTGTCGCTGACATTATGATTATATGACAGTGAAACAATATATTGTGTAATTGCATTAATAGCAACAGCTCTGCATGGCTGATCAGTCGCTTTTACTCTCGTTGTGCTTTTGCCAGTGTTATGCTGTAAGTCAGTGATACTCTGTGTATTTGTAGCTTAATCCATTATTTCATTTATGGCCAGTGGTCGAAATACATACCCCTCAAATACATTTTTCAGAAGGACCCAGAGGGGGTCCTGAAAAAACCCCCCTAATTCTGAAAGTTTACTGAGCAGTAAGCATGAAGCAGAAAGTAATGCCAATCAGCAAACAACAACCTCTGGTAACTTATATACATTAGCTATAGGGTTTTCACAACTAATTTTATGAGATTAAATATACCTTTAAAAAGCCAGGAGTTCATTTTTAGAGCATCTGAAACATTTAGGCTTCAGGGCACCTCTGGCGGCCAACTGGCAGCCCACGGATTGCCAGCTACAAGGGCTCCAACCCTTTGGGCGTAGCAACTGAGGGACCCCGTCTTATAACATGGCTTATTTCGATCACTGTTTATGTCCATTCGAACATTGTCTTCCGACAATGCATTATGAGATTGTTTTGACATCATTTTGCTCAGATTTCAAATTGTCAACAAATAGGCAATGGCGGAGCAGAAATACTGCTTAGCAACATCATTGTCAAAAGATTTTGGTGATCTTGTTATTCTGCCAAGATATATCTTTTCTGGGAAGTATATTTGAAATTGATAGGGTCGATGTAATCTTACTGGGAATCCGATCTAACAGAATGTGATCTAATATATATTATATTCACATAATTTATTGCAGTTCTACTGATTTCCTTATAAAATATTTTACAAGTTCAGTCTTCTCAATGTAATTCTGTTGAGGGAAGAAATCTTAAAATGGTCAAAGTCAATTGAGTTATCAAATATGTATGGTAAATAAATATTTTAGATACGGGTCAACTTATTATATTAAAATTAGTCATGAATGTATTCTTCAATTATCCTCATAACTGTTCTTGAAGCAATGTTAGTTACTTTTGTGACTAATAGTGTCCCAAAAGAACACTATAATATGATATGATATATTGATATAGCCCTCACCATTTTCTCCTTACACCAATTCGCGTGATAATGAGATTGTTAGCAGAATGCCTTGAAGACCCTTGAAGAACCAGTGACAGGCCATGGGTTGAGGGACATGATGAGATGCGTCAGGGTTGATGCTACTGACAGGACGAACGAGATGGTAATTCCCCAAATCTTACTACTTAGTGTCAAGGGTAGTGCGGAATTCTTACTCGTAATTTACTTTGACTAGTTTGGACAACCTAATGGAATCTGTAACTTCATACTAGCTGCCAAATTCACTGAGGAAAGTCAAAGATGACAACGCTGCAATGCTGACCTCTGTATTGAGTTAATGACAAGGAGGTTGGGATTGGAATAACTGGAATGATCTGAAATTCACAAATTTAATGATGAAAGTATATGCGCACATATCTGTTTCCTGTCAACTTCAAAAGCAGCTCGAATTCTTGTGTGTTGGCTTTCAATTTTACTTTTTTGTGACAATTGTTTTTAAAATGTTTTGTGTCATTATTTTTTTGTTATTCTTTCCGACTTTGCTCGCCAAACATTGTCTAAGTAGCTAGACCAGAAAGAAGCTGAGAGGAGACTTTACAAGTAATGCAGTTTGTTGCTGCAGATGCCTATGTCGATCCTGCCACAATAGTAGTCATTGCGATGTTCATCATTGCTGCATGAATTTGGCTCAGGTTGCTTTACCAATCAGTTGTGATTATAACAACAGCAAAGATTTTAGATCACTTAAAAGGATTTAAATGATCTACAAAAGATGCATTACTGTTACTATGAATTTCTACATTGCGTGAAGAAAATAGTTCATGTAAGTAAAGGAGAAATTCCAAGTATAGTCTATTATTCTAAAAGTACGTCAGCGCCATTTGGCCTTCTTCTGACTGCCTGTTCCTACCACATTTAAAGAATTCTACTCTATGTGAAGTGAAGATTCAGCTGCCATTAAGCAGTAAAAGGATCCATTTGACGTCAAAAAGCCACACTGTCAACATAAAGAAGAGACTAAAAGTTAAGTTCATCGCATGGATTCCAGCGAAGTGGCTTTTTAAACCTTCCATCACCACTTTGTTTTGACTCTGACAGTATAAATCATACAATTTTCAGTTACCTCTCATGCTCAGATTCTCTATAGATTTTCGACTTTAATATATATATAAAATCTGTATGAAGATTGTCAATGACATGTTATATTTAGATATTGCATAAATATTATACAGTTATCGCACAGCACCGAGTGCAATATCAGTTTTTATGGCACCGAGGTGACTAATATTGTTATTCTTAAAGCTAATAGACCATTTTCTTTATTACTATTTTGTATATTGTCAAGGTTCTTGAAAATGATGTTTTGACAATTTTATATTTAAGTAAATGTTATTGTTTTTGGTTTCATGGGCCAATTCAGCTATCCATTAAATCAAAATAAGCAAATTCATTACTTAGTATCAAGTATAAAGTAGACTTACAACTTCAGATTATGTTACATACGCAGTATAATTTCGACCACCTTATGGGATCTGCAACTTCATACTTGCTGCCAAATTCACTTGGGAAAGTCCAAGATAATGACCTTATGGGATCTGCAACTTCATACTTGCTGCCAAATTCACTTGGGAAAGAATGGAATAACTGGAAAAATACGAAATGTGTACTGAGTACAACTTAAATGACAAAAGTAGGGGAGAGCGGGGCACTGTGAGACGGCGGGCACAGTGAGACAAAGCCCGTAGCGTCTAGCTGGTTCTGTTTACAGATCAACCCTCTTTTGTATGGTACAAAAAGTAAGTAAGTGAGAGTCTGACCTATTTAGGTTTTTAGCCGATAAAAATAAATAATTTTGCTAAACGACTTTTTGTTATAATTCCCAAGAAAAATAGTATAACGCAAATCAATTGCCAGGAATTCAAACCTTGATTATTTGCCTTAGTTTAGTGAGATAATGAACCACAATACAGGCATCTGGTCGGCAGGATTCAAAAATTTTATAAAGAGAGCTGCGTGGGGCACAGTGAGACAGTTGGAGGCGGGGCACAGTGAGACATGGTAAAATACACTCGAAAAGACCTGAATATAAGGCATAGCTCACAATTCACTATTAAAAACAAAATGCCTGCAATAAACTCCTGATTTTAGTGAGTCATATTCAAAGAGAAGCATCAGAATGAATTTTGATTAGTATGTAACAGGTGCGGCAGGTTAAACAAGTCATGCATGTGTCCTGTGCGATGAAGTTTCGAAACAAGCTCAAAAACGGAACTAAAAAATCACCTAGCCAGCTGCTATTATAAGAGTACAGTAGTTTCTGCAGCAACAATTGATGGAACTATTCTGCAGGTCTAGAGGATCGGCGGTTATGGCAGCAGATGCCCCGTCTCACTGTGCCCTGCCAGCTGTCTCACTGTGCCCCGCCCACGGGGCACAGTAAGACACTTAACGAGCATGGACGTAACTCAAAATTTCTCCAAACCTGTAAAAGGTAGGAACCTGAAACTACTGGACAATAAACCCAACGTCATTACCTATAATGTAGACCTGATCTCATTTAACTCGTTACTGCCAACATTTTGGAACACTTGAAAATAAAAAAAGTGTCTCACTGTGCCCCGCTCTCCCCTATGTGCACACATATCAGTTTCCTGTCAACTTTAAAAGCATCTTGAATTCTCATATGTTGGCTTTCAATTTTCAATTTTGCTATTACAGCTACAATTCTTCTTAAAATTTCCTGCGTAATCTTCTTACGTTTTCCTTTCAGACTTTGCTCGCCAAATGTTGTCGAAATAGCGAGACCAGAACAGCCTGTTAGGAGACTTCTCAAGTGGTGCAGTTTATGTTACTGCAGATGCTTGTATCGATGACGCATGCTGTCATAATAGTCATTTTCATGTACAGTACCGGAATGCAAAAATAGCACACCCTGCCATAACAGTCAGTTGTATTGACTTGATACAAACAAAATGTTTTAGTTTAACTAAAATAAGTTTTTAATGACACATTTTTATCTGGAGAAGTTGGTGAAAAGGAATGTAAAATTTAAGAAAAATGTTATGTGTGCCTAGAGTATGTTGTAAAATAATTTACAACAGAACTGAGGATGTAGAATGTAACTCTTTAATAACTGCTTATCAGGAGGCTCTCATTTGAGGTCTGACAATACATTCTGGAAATATCCTTAAGACTGCCTGTTCCAACCACATTAAAGGAGCCATAATGTACCTGAAGTTCCAGCTGCCATTAGTCAGTAAAAGGAGCTATTTGCAGTCAAAAAGCTCCATCACCAACATAAAGAATGGACTAGAAGTCAAGTGGATTCCATAGAAGTGGCTTTCAAACCTTCCATCAATGCATTGTTTTAACTTGCACAATAGAAATCTTTTCCAAAAAAGCATTAATTTCTTGGTCGCCTCTCCAAGTTCTGAATTAACAATTTGTGTTTTAAAATTTGAATACCAAAGTTACTCAAATGTTTTTTCTTTTCAATAATAGTACGAGTCTGTACAACACAGTTTTAAGTGACCCAAAGATTGAACCATAGCATAAACATGTCGAACATCACACAGGTTAAGCAGAACTGCCAGTTATGATATCCTGTACAAGAAAGTTCCGCTTGACCTATGCCAGCAAAAATGCAGTGAGTTATATCTAAAAGTGTAGTATCTATGGATTGGAGGAGATCGTCTGAGTGGCTGGAGTGTTATCACAGAAACCCAAAACTTAGAAGCTTCCTGCTTGAGTGACAGCAGAATTTCCGGCAGGTGTGTTGTGCCAAACATCCAAGAGGATGAGACTGTCAGCGCAAATATGCTTCCCTGACAAACTGTCACTGACATAATTATGATAATATTACAGTAAAACTATATAATAATATATGTAATTGCATTAATAGTGTTTGTAACTGACTGTTTTTATTTTAATTTGATTTCTTGTAAGGTGATTGTAAATTTTCCAATGGTACTTTTTAGAGTGTGTCTGTTCAACTGTGTAGGAGAGAATTTGGTAACTGTAAAGTATACTTTCTGGGTCAATTAGCAGTGAAAGCTGTGAAAGACAATGTTTTCCTGGCCTAGATTGTCAGAATATTCACTTGAAGCAGAAATGTTGAACAGCACAGAGAGAAATGAATTGTAAGTAAATTTAAATTGTCTTATTGTGACTGTAATTTGTTATTCAAATTGTTGTAAGAGTAAATTATTTACTGAGTTCTATTGTGGTTGGGTTTGGTCATAATATGCTGTATTAATACTGGTTTTAATGTTGAATTATTCAATCAATTATTAGATTTATTATCAGTCATGTGCAAGGGCTTCCCAGTGTGTTGAGAGCTTGACCATAGATAGATAGGGGAATGAAAATGGATCTCCGTGCCTCCCTGATCATCACCAAGAAAGGGTCAAAATAATGTGTTCAGCCTCAATAAATACTAACATTTTTCGGCTCTACATACAGTTTAGCTCACCTGTGGTTAGCTGTGCGACTTTAAAGCCTGTCTGTCATCTGTAAGAGTCCTAAATACTTATTTTTCTTGGCTGAATGTATTGCTTTGATTTCCGTGAAGAACAGCAATGCAATGTCAGAGGTGGCCTGCAGAAAAATCCCCAGGCACCAAAATATTGATAAAATTTATATTTCTCTAAAAATTCTTATTTCATATACATCGTGCTTCTTTCTCCATTTGAACATTCACTGCATTGAACCTGATCAACAACACAGAGTGTTAAGTTTGTTTTATTGAAGTTTCACTTTCAGTTATATGCAAATGACCAAATGTGAAAGTAAAAATCGTTGGCACATTCCATATATTGTTTACATAAAATAATATGTTAGGAGTTGTTGTTACACTTTTATGTGAAAGAATGTTTGAAACACGCAGTAACAAAGAGATATATGAAAATTTGTGTAAAAACTTAATTAAAAATTAAATAACCTTGACCTTAGGTCAATCATTGGCATGTCTCTGTTCTCCACGAGCTGACAATTTTGGAAGCATGGATATTTTGATGAATATCTCCCAGAAAAACTGTGTAACATTGCATTCACACATCTGACAGTTAAGGTAAGTCTGTAGCGTGAATGTGCACTAATGCATATAATTTTGGAGGCAGGAAATGTTGCAAATTTATGTGTTTTTACTGCAGTGCAGTGGCTATCTTCACTCCCTGGTATCAATAATGAACAGGGAAATGGACACTGGGCCTTCCCGTGGTCATGTGTCAGTCATGTATCAGTCAGGCATTCAGCCATGCGTTCAGCCATGCATTCATTCAGCCATTCAGTCCTTCATTTAGTCATGCACTTAGTATGTGCTCAAGTCATATGTTTGGTATTTATTTAGTTATTTATTTGTCCTTTATTTGTCCTTTATTTATCCTTTATTTAGTCATTTATTTAGGTTTTATGCATAAACACATTATACAAAATTCACACAAAAAGATGTTCATTGTTTTTAGTTAGCAATTATACATGTATGTAAATTTGGATTTCTGATTATTTGTACTAAAGCTGGTATTTTTATTTTATTCCAGCTAACCGCTTATACTCTACGCTTACGCTTACGCTTATGCTTACGCTTGTATACATGAAGAATTAATGCTGAATAAACCTATGAAGATCCACATTTGAAGCGAGTTAGAAACTCTTTAATTGCTGTTGCAAACAGTTAGAATTCGTCTCTGTCAAGTCAACTCAAGATCACAATGACTAAAGAAGGTGAAGAAAATGGTGCCACTGCTACTCAAGAGGAGAAGACTGAACTCGATAATACTGCTCTGTCAGTGAAGATTAAAGCAAGCAAGTCAAGTTGTGCAGGTTGGCTGACCCGGTCATTGGATAAATTTAATGATGACATTGCTTCTACAGTAGTCTTGGAGGCTATCAAAGATCGAATTGTGAGCCAACTCAAGAAACTACAAGGTCATCACAATGCTTACCTCTCTGCAGTTGAAGATGATGATGACGCAACTAATGAAGCTGAGGATTGGATGCAGGGCTACTTTGATAGAGCGACTGATGTCCTGGGCAAGATAGATATGCGCATCAAGGAACTGTTATCTGCCTCAGTTAAGAGTGAAATTAAAGTTGATGATGCTGGCGCAATGTCCCGACAGTCTCCCACTCCCGCTCCTGGTACTTCTTCTCAGCTTGATGTAAGGCCTAAAGGAAGTGTTTCTCAAGGAAGTGTTTCTCAAGGAAGTGTTTCTCAAGGAAGTGTTTCTCAAGGAAGTGTTTCTCAAGGAAGTGTTTCTCAAGGAAGTGTTTCTCAAGGAAGTGTTTCTCAATCCAGCATTAAGGTTCAACAACCGCCCTCAGTGGTAGAACACATAGGCGTATGGGAGGGGGGGGCAGGGGGGCGGTCGCCCCCCCAAAAGTTTGGAAAACAGTAAGATTCGGGCAAAAAGGCTAAACAATTTGGGCGGATGTTTAGATAAAAACTATTTAAAGTTAGTGATTTCCCGGCTATTTCATTTGAAATGGTATTAAATTTAGATCTCGAAATTCGGGCAAATGTCGCTCGCCCCCCCAAAAATTGCACGTCCCGTACGCCTATGGTAGAACACGACGGTTTATTTCAAGGTGGTGAGAATGTCAATGGTCAAGATGAGAGCAACGGCGATCCACCTTTAGGAGACTTGGACTCTACTGGTGCTCCTTCACTCCGCAGTAACTTTGTTCCAATCGATCAGTGGATTGACGACCTGACTCAAGGAGTTGAAACTGATGACCTTGCTTCCTCGTCACTTGGGAATATGACGCAGTCACTCGCAGCTTTGAGCCTCGAAAGAGATCTACCGAAGATAGAACTTCCGGTGTTTGATGGCTCCGCCCTTGCCTGGCCCAAGTTCGTTGAACAATTTTATGTTCAGGTCCACTCTCGCAGTGGCCTCAAGGACTCTAGACGCATGGATCTTCTCCAGTCTCATGTACGAGGTGAGGCAAAGTGTGTTATCCAAGGACTCGGCTATAGTGGAAGGAATTATGCTATGGCACTCCAAGAGCTGAAATTCGCCTTCGGCCAGCGCGTCAAGGTTGCCAGAGCATGCGTTCGAGTTATCACATTTGGAGGTACTTTGCAGTCTGGTGATTCCATTGGGCTCCGCAACTTTTACATTGCTGTTAGAGACTGTGTCAATACTCTGCAAATGATGAACTATGTGAGTGAAATTAACAGTGATGAGGTTCTTGTCAATGCAGCAAAGCGTATTCCTAATGAGAAACGTGGTAAATGGAATGAATATGTCAGAAGAATTTATCGTGTTAGAGAACCTTCACTTCTTGATTTGCAAAGATGGTTAAAAGACTGTGTTGAGTGTGACAATAGCCCCTATGCCATCACTTCTCAGCATCCCAAGTCCCAAAATGTTTCACGAAGCTTTCAACAGCGAACAAGTTTGAACACTGTCACTGACTTTCCCACATTTGATAGAAAGAAATGCCCAATGTGTCAGGAAATTCATCATGTGTCAAAATGTAGAAAATACTTAGATAAATCACTTGATCAGAGATATGAATTTGTAAAAGCTAGTCGCCTGTGCTTTAACTGTCTTTATGCAGGTCATAGGATTGCTGACTGTAAATCGACTACAACATGTAGAGCCGCTGGGTGCAAGGTGAAGCATCATACAACTCTTCATCGACCAAGAAGTGCCAGCAGCTCTGAGGTTCAAGTCAACAATTTGCAAAGGGAAACCAGCCGGGTTTACTTTCAAGTGGTTCCAGTTGTCATCCATGGGAGGAATGGACGCAGCATTGAAACCTATGCCATGTTGGATTCCGCCAGTGACGTCACTCTCATCAGCAGTGAGTTATCAGATGAACTTGGACTTAACGGAAAAGAACAAACTCTTGTTGTAAATACTGTAAACTCCGCTTTTCCAATGTCTTCCAAATGTGTTAGCTTCTCTATCAAGGCTAGTTGTAAGCTTGATGCTGAGACTTTGTGGATCAAGGAAGCCTGGACCAAGGCCGGCAATTTCCAATGCCCAGTTGTGCCTTCTGCAGACTTACGGAGGATGAAGCATCTGCGTGATGTTAACTTGTCTGACTTCAAGCCCAATGATGTCAAGTTGTTGATAGGCGCTAACATTCCCAGGGCTCACATTCAGATTAACTGCAGAGAAGGACGGATGGATGAACCAATTGCCATTGAGACCTTGCTTGGATGGTGCGTGATGGGCTCCTCTTCAGCTTCTTCAAGGTCAGATGCTCATGTCAACTTCATCAATACGCAAGAATTACATCTCGACAAACAAGTTGAACAGTTCTGGTCCACAGAATCCTTCGGTGTCTCGGCCGCTCTTGTGAAACCTACATCAATTGAAGACACTAAATCTTTGAAGATTCTTGAAGATAAGACGACCTTTGTCAATGGACACTACAAGGTTCCAATGTTATGGAGAGAGGCTGAGACAGAGCTCAAAGACAACAGACAGGTCGCTCAGAGAAGATTCAACTCCTTGCAGAAGAGACTCTCCACGGATTCTGCATTTAGGGAGAAGTATTCCAGTGTCTTGAATGGTTACATAGAGAGTGGTTATGCTAGAGAATTGACTGTTGAAGAAGCCGCCTTGCGGAAGAAGAAAGTTTGGTACTTACCTCATCATGGGGTCTTAAATCCCAACAAGCCTGGAAAGGTCCGTGTGGTCTTCGACGCTGCAGCTAAGTGTGATGGTGGTTCATTAAATTCTCATCTCATGACTGGTCCAGATCTAACCAACAATCTGTTCACTGTGATTCAGCGCTTCCGTGTCAACCCTGTGGCATTGGTAGCCGATGTAGCAGAGATGTTCCACCAGGTGGCAGTACGAGATGAAGATCCTGATGCTCTCCGTTTCCTATGGAAGAGGGACATTTCAATTCCCGGACCTCCAAAGTGTACAAGATGCTGGTGCACATATTTGGTGCAAAGGATTCTCCGTGTTGTGCCAACTATGCACTCCGACAAGCAGCCAGTGTAGCTAAGAATGATGTCAGCAATGCAGTTCGTCATGCAATACTTCACAATTTCTACGTTGATGATATGCTCAAGTCTGTTCCTGATATTTCATCTGCTGTTGAACTTGCAAGGGAGATGACTCATACCCTTGCCCTGCATGGATTTAAGCTGACAAAGTGGATGTCTTCCTCAAGAGAAGTTATTGCTAGTCTACCGCAGGACTTGAGAGCAAAGCCGGATTTGGACTTGGATCTTGAACAGCTGCCAGTGGAGAGAGCTTTGGGCATTCGTTGGGATGTAGAACGTGAGAGCTTCTTCTTCATCCAGTTGTGAAAGATGTCGCCATGACCAAGAGAGGGATCATCAGTGCAGTCAGTTCAATTTTTGATCCTTGTGGGTTTCTGTCTCCCTTCACCTTCACCGCAAAGAAATTGATTCAGGACATCTGGCGTGAAGATCTCCAGTGGGATGATGTCATTCCTGGGATGCTGCAACAAAGATGGAGAACTTGGTATGAAGACTTACCTTTCCATAAAGACCTGCACATTCCCAGATATTATGGTTACTCTTTGGGTATGGACACTGAGCTGCATTTATTCTGTGATGCTTCTGAGGGTGGCTTTGCATCTGTGGCCTATGTTAGGATGATGGACAGTTGTGGTCATGTGACATGTTCTTTTCTGGCAGCTAAGACACATGTATCTCCAGTCAAGAATTGTTT